>PRKT01000081.1:931979-1029218 GCA_003671525.1 Saccostrea glomerata | reverse complement strand
TTTTTTTTTTTTTAAAATATAAATAAAAAAACTTTTTGTAAGTTGAAGCATACCCATATACCAAGGGAAGTTGTTAGTGCATTTGTAAGATTAAGTTTAAGGGATTTGATGCATCAATATGCTGAACTTTGACGGTTTTTATTTTTTTTGTGAAGTTCACGACTGCTCATCTAGAAGTATTATAAGGCAATTAGCTGTCTTTTAATGTTTATGAAGGGTGTATACAGAAGGACCTTTTTTTTTTTAAATGAAAAACCCCCAAAAATGATTAGGAATTTGTAATTCCATGTTCTTCCATAATAAGAAATCAGGGGTAGTAACTGATATATCTATCCTTCATCTTTGAATCCCCCATTTTCCTTAAAACCTGATGTGATACTTGAGCATTGTAAATTTTGTAAATATACATATATTGTTAAAATTTCCAAGCTTCATAGCACAGGAGCCCCTCCCCCATTGGATATTATGAATCATAATGTAAAATATTATTTTATAATATGGAATGAGATTTGATTTTACTTTCTTCATAATTTTTCCTTTGAACATTTTTTCAAATATTTTTTTAAAAAAGTTCTAATTTCAAGATATATCAATTAGGGACTTTGCATTGCTGCAGTAATGTGATATAACTTTGTTCATCAGAGAGAACCTCCATGCATGCAGTTTTGTCTGATTTTTAATGATTTTTCTGAAAAAATGCTTAATTTTTTTTGAAGGGGGGAGGGGCTCTGAATGTTACAAAATTAATTTGGAATTTATTTTTGATCTCCTTTTGAAGAAAAGCCCCAAAGATTTACAAAAATGATCAAGTTTTAAAATGTATAAAAAAAAATTTTCTTTGCCAAATGATTGTTGACAGCCAAAGATATAATATATATCTTAAAAGAAAATGTCATGTCAGATGGTTAATTTGTTGACCCCCAGCCTCCTTTATGTTCATCATATGTCTAAGTTTCTAGGTAAAAAGTTTTGGAATAAAACACCCTTTGTCTGGGTGGTTGACAGGTATTATGTAACTGAAAGGACAGAATTATTTTCCATTTACTGAATTTGTAGAATGTACCAGTGATTATGTCAATCCATTCATTCCATATTCATTTCTGTTAAAACCTTTGTATTATATATTAAATGCAAGGCTCAGGATGAATAAAAATGGTGAATGAACAAAAGTGTTGTACTTTTTATATGCCTAGATCATTATATCGGGGAGTGCATATAGTTTTTGTCCTGTCTGCCTGTTTCTTTGTATGATTTTCTGTATGTTTGTCTGTTTGTCTGACTGTTGTCAACTTTATCCTTTGCCAAAAATTTTGAACCGTGAGAGATGAAGACTTCATATTTGATATGCTCCACTAATTAAGCTCTCTCAAATGACCTCAAGGTAAATGACCTTGTCTGTGACCTATATGCTAAAAATTGCTTTTTCAAACCTTTGCTTTAACTGTTGAAATCTAGGAAATAGAGACGCCATATTTGGTATGCATACTCCACTAATTAAGTTTTAAATTAAATGGTACCAAGGTCAATTACTTTGTGACCTTGACTGTGAGCTATATGCTAAAAATAGCTTTTTTGAACCTCTGCCATTTCTTTTGAACCAGAAGCGTTAGAGACTGTCCATTTAGAATGCACACTCCACTAATTAGGTTCTTTCAAATGACATCAAGGTCAATTAATTTTTGTCCTTGACTGTAACCTGTATGCTAAAAAAAGCTTTTTCGAACTTCTTGTTCTTTTATTTTTTAAAAAACTTTCATGTGAGAGGTTACAGGGCATAACTGATTTTAGTTGTCAGATTAGGAGATCAAGGAAGATTTTTTCCTTTTTATGCAGAACTATTCTGCTTCTTTATAAAAATCTGTCTTTGCTGTGGGCATCTGGCTTGGATTTCTCGAGAAAAAAAAACTTAAGTTAAATCTCCTCCATGGCACCTTTTGGAGGTCCTTGATTGCTCTGCTCCTATTTCGTATTGTTTTATGGACGTTTGAGCTTCAATAGCATTTGTTATCTCCATATATTTCATTTTACCGTTTCTTATTGCAGTTTTTTAAGGAAAAGAAATGAACATTTTATTTTAAAACTTGTGCAAAATCTTGAAAAAAATTACCCAGAAATACTATCATTTATCTTACCATAATTTTTGGAGATCAATATCAATGTAATCATTAGCAATACCAATGTAATTAAATTCTTATGTTTACATCCACTGAATATTTCTCCTTCATTTCTTAAGAAAAACACAAAATTACACACAAAAGAAAAAAAATCAGCAATATTCGATAGTAAACAAAAATACGGGGGAAAATTTTGATTTCAGTGAGGTGTATAATATCGTATTTTCCCCTAAATCTGATTCTGTTGATTTTCATTTAATATTTTTCTTTTTATTGTCAATTCAAAATTGTTTTTCATTTTTTTCATTTTTAAAATTTTTACTAATATTTTGCAAAAATGATGAATACGCTTTAGAATATCACGCCTGTCTCGCTCTAATTTTTTTTTTGGGGGGGGGGAATGATGTTGGAAAATGTTTGTGCGTACAAACGTACGCCTGGCTATACGCGCCTGCTGTCATATATTCTCTCCATTGGAGGGAAACATGTTTTCCATTACAACGCAAAATACAAACTGATTTTGGGGAGTTGCATTCTTATATAAAAACTAGCATCCCCCGAAATCCACCTGTAATTGTCCATTCTTTAGACAAAGACCTTTTGTTTTTTTTGCAACTGGAAACGCAATGGCTATTCAACAAATTGCTGTGCACCCAAACCTAACCTGTAACTGTCCATTCTGTAAACAAAGAATTTATAGTATGTGTACTACCTGTTTTGCACATTTTTTGTTAAATTTTCAGAACAAAGAGAATCATGTTTTAAGTAGGAGAAAGGCCTGAAACTGTCCATTCTGTGAGAGAAAAAACTAATCTCGGGCCTACGGCCCTCGATTAGTTCTTTCTCTCACAGAATGGACAGTTTAAGGCCTTTCTCCTTTACGTAAAAGTACTAGTACCGAAGATTTCATCCTTTCTAAGCTTTCAATATTGCTTATCACGCCCTTTGTTACCTGCATGGGTTTCTTCTAATTATACCCCCGCTTGAAAAGTGGGAGGGTATACTGTAATCAGTATGTCCGTCCGTCCGTCTGTCTGTTATGCTTTGGGGTACCCATCTCTGATCCGCAACTCCTCTTATACCAGTGGGTGAAATTTAATAAAACATTCACAGAATCTTTATTACATATTACAATTGTGCACCTCCTATTTTACTTTTTGATCCGACACATATTTTGGGTTTCCTGGCCACAGCAAAACATGGACTTTGCCATTACAACCATTTGTTAGGCCGGGAGTATCATTTAGTGAGCTCATCGCTCATAGTACCTCTAGTTCTAAATAAGAAAGTGAAGTTATTACCGTAGCTAACTTTTGACCCCTATATGGCACAATTTTCAATTGGGATACCAAAAAAAAAACCAGATGTGCACAACTTCAATCTTTCTATTATATAAAATCAGAAAAATTTGTGCTCCAACTTTTGCCATCTCCAAGCCTTTTTCTGCTCAAAAGCCCTGAGTGCCGAGTGTAGAACAAAATTTGCAGCTCTCCACCGGAATCCACTGGCGTCTCAATATAAGTGAACAAGTGCTGTCCTTTAAAAAAAGGACTACAATACGTGGACCATATACATGTGTTTCTTACCGAAATACAATATAAGAAAATTTCTAGGTGTAGTGAATATTCATGTAGGTTTGTTCACATTTTTTACAATGATCTGCCAATTATGACTGTTGTAGTCTCAAAGCAAAATTGTTAAATTCTATCTCCGATTAGACTTTAGTTTTGTCAGTTTAAAAAATCGGGCTCCTTTGATACATGTAACCCAAAATGGCCGGGACTTGACATTGTTATCGATTTATATAAGGAAGAAATCTATCATGGGAAAAATAGATCTGATAGTACACGCGTAGCACAGCTTTGTAGTACACATGTATTTTTTGTCGGAGCCCCCTACCCTCATTAAAAACCGTTGCTACAGACCTCTGTCAAACGGTATTTGGATTGCTGAAACATCAAATTATTTTGTGAGCTTTGATGTACAAAACTAATGTCGATGAAAATATGTTCCATCTTTTAAAAGCTAAAACTAGTCGTTGAATGACGTTTTTTATACAAGTTGTTAAGTGACATGTATCTATATACTGCAAGTTCTTCCTACTTTTTAAAATGTCTGTTCCATAGAATCAATCCTTTAGTTTGTGCATAAAAGTATATGCATGAGAGAGAAATACGGATCCGCTAATGAATATAAAAATACGATATGCGGATTTAAAAGCGCGATTTGCCCATGAATGGCATATTCTAATTCAAAAAGGGCGAATTATTCTACGGGCAAGTTGCCTACGGGGCGAACTCTCTAGCATTCTCGCGCATGTGTAGCCTCTCGTTTGCCCATGGCATCCGATTTAACCTCGCTAACAATTTATTGCAAAAATTAATTAAAGTCCCTAAAGGGAACCATTTATATCATTTCATATCTTGAACTAATCTTTTGGTTATTTTTCATATGAACCACAAAGGAATCTACGGATGATGGTTCAAATTTACATTGGTCTTTCTATGAATTTGGATTAGCTCTATGGAACTCATTAATTAACTAACCTTGTCATATGAATTGGTCGTTGGCAAAATTATTTTGTTCAAAACATTCTGATTGTACACAAGTAATCTGAAGCTGATAATAAGAAAAATCACTTGAGTTTCGGATTGACAATATCTATGTGTTTTTTGGAGACAAGAATTATTGGAATTCCCATTGGCATCAATCGAGCTCTGTTATAAGCAGACCTATTATTGTATTCATATGAATAAGAATTTATTCCACAATATATATACATGAGAAGAAGAAAACACTTGCTATGGTCTTCAACTAGACATTTATAAAAAAAATCAACGACATATTGTCAAACCAAAATGGTTATTTTCATTCTTATGTCGATACAATATATCTCAATGATCTTGAAATAACCATGAGGCTCATGGGTCAAATAACTCACCTGAGCACATCGGCAAAGAAAGCGCACAAATCATTTCAGTTTTGAAAAATTACGTTGAATTTTATACTAAAGATGCATCCATATCAATATAACATATAACGTTGCTGTTCTTGAGAAAAAGATTTTAAATTTTTTTTTAAAGATCTCCATCCCCCATATTTTTCTTTATAAAAAAATTGATCATTTGACACTCCCTACACCAAGGGATCATGATTTGGGGATAATGATAGGGATCATGAACAAATTTAAATCTTTACAACATAAGGATGCTTACATGTCAATAGAACTAAACATAAATTTTCTGTTCTTGAGAAAAAGATTCTTTACTTGATCCAACCCTAACCTATACAACAAGAGGATGCTTCCATATAGATATCACCAATAATGACTTTGCAGTTCTTGAAAAAAAATTCTTTTAAAGGTTTTTGCAATATACATGTATTCCTATGTAAAACTTTGATCGGCCATTATGGTCCCACCCTACCTCCGGGGGTCATGATTTGAACAAATTTGAAACTACACAACCTAAGGAAATATAATTCAGCATGATTTTAATCTTTTCTTGTCCCAATGGTTCTTGAGGAAAAAAAATTAAAGATTTTTCCTATATATACCCATGTAAAACTTTTATCGGCCATTACGGCCCCACTCTTAAATCCCCCTGGGGTCATGATTTTAACAAAATTGAAACTACACTATCTAAGGATGATTTCACATAAGTTTCATCTTTCCTGGCCCAGTGATTTTTGAGAATTTTTTAAAATGATTACATTATTTATCATTAATTTGTTATTATATTCCATTGGAAGAGAGTGTTGCCTTTCATTTGAACAAACTTGAAGCCCCTTCACTCAAAAATACTCTGTACTGTACCAAATTTTGTTGAAACCGCCTAATCTTTTACATTATCAACCTTATATGAAATTGTTCTCCATATGCACAGGATATGCAAGTGTCAATAAAATAATACTGAAAACCTTATGAGCAACCTGTGATTTAAGCACTTGACAAAAATGACACTCTTGTGTTACAATACAATAAGAACCAAATGATCAGGAATTGCATTTTAAAGCAGCCAGAGAAAAAAAAATAATGCAATCTCATTTCACAGATATAAAATTTTGTATTTGTCCTGATCAAATGAACAACAATAATGAAATAAAGCACTATCTGCTACTAATGAAATTTGTTCATGGATTTTGGTGAATTTGAAATCCTGGTCACATGACTGAGTTGCAATCTTGGTCACATGACTGAGTTGAAGACCTGGTCACATGATTGAATGGGCAATCCTTTGGCTTTCTGGGAGTCTATAGTGGGTCTTTAAAATGCTATGTCTTGTGGGATAACTTTAAACTGTTAAGATAGGCTTGATGTATACTGTCTATAAAACTGGAATCATTCTGGAAAATCCAAAACAAAATTATAGCTGACAAAGGCATTACAGTAAACATTTTTTTTTTTTAGCAGAAAGCCATTTAAATCTAAGTCCTGCTCATACTGAAGTCAAATTTTGTAGATTTTAAAATAAATGAAATAATAATGGAATGCAAAACAACCTACAGACATTTTTGTATGCCTTTTAAATGTGCTATGTGATTGTAAGAGGTAACCTTGATTAGATGTATGAGGGCTTGCTGTAGTTGTTCTCTGGTAAGGGCAGCTATTGGTAGGTCATCTGACAAGTCCTGAGTTGTAACTGAAAATAATTTTTTTTTTTTTTTACAAAATTTCTTGTTGTATTTATTCCTATTTCAAAACTTATATAATTTTTTCTAAAATAAACATGGGAAATGAAATATTGAACTAAGATTTCAAGAATATGCAATATGAATGAAGCCTCTGGTTGAGCTTATATTACTTACATGATAGTGTGGTAGCAGGGGACCCTGCCTTAGGGGACTGAGTGAATGCCATGGGGGTCAGTAAAACATCGGGGTTCTGAGGCAGTAACCGAGATAAACCAGAGGTCTAAAATATACATCAAACATGCAATAACAACAGCCACTCAATAACTGCATTACATATACTTTACATGAAAATTTCTATGCTTAATAAACTTTTTTTGTGCAATCTTTTAATAAAAAGTATTCTTATTAAGCATGCTTTTTAATAAAGTATTCTTGTGCAAGCTTTAATTAAATCTCTCATGAAACAGAAGGTTTTCCATACAAGATGGACTGTACTTTGTAAAATTAACTAATGATTTCTATATTGTGTATACCACTTCTGCACTGAGGGACATTGAGGTCTGTAATGCTGCCGGTGTCAGTAGACTCTCCGCCCCCTCACTCTGTACACTGGGGGACTTCCTCCTCACTTTATCCTCCCCAACATCTGCCTCTTTTTCATTCGTTTTCAAATAAGGTGAAAGATCATACTTTGTGGGACCTCCCTTGGTCTCCCTCTCTTTGATAGGTGGTGATACTCTTTGGTCTGACTTGAAGTTTTGTGGGAGGGTCTGCAGTGAGGGGGCGGAGGGGGGTTTAGGGGGGACGTCCCGGTGTTGCTGCCTTTCGATGTCTTCCACCATTGAACCACTTGACATGATGTGACGCAATAAGTCTTGGGATTTAGAGTCTCCTTCTGTCATAGACATAGACCTGAAATATATATTCACATTTTTAAAAATGTAACCTTAGATTGCAAACAATATATACATAGAAAAATTAAGAGAATTCAGTCAAAAAGACACACATATATTTTGTATCTTTGACTTCAGTTTTAGTGGCCAGGGCCGACTGACTGCTTGGGGGCAGGTTAAAAGGCTGTTGTTGGGGGGCTAACTGACCTGTGAAATGGCTATTGGCAGGGCTAACTGACCTGTTAAATGGCTGTGGGCAGGGCTAACTGACCTGTGAAATGGCTGTTGGTGGGGGCTAACTGACCTTTAAAATGGTTGTGGGCAGGGCCAACTGACCCATGAAATGGCTGTTGGTGGGGGCTAACTGACCAGTGAAATGCCTGTGGGCAGGGCTAACTGACCTGTGAAATTGCTGTGGCCAGGGCTAACTGACCTGTGAAACGACTGTGGGCAGGGCTAACTGATCTGTGAAATGGCTGTGGGCAGGGCTAACTGACCTGTGAAATGTCTGTGGCAGGGCTGACTGACCTGTTAAATGACTGAACGTGTGGGCTTACTGACCTGTGAAAAGGCTGTGGGCAGGGCTGACTGACATGTGAAATGGGTGTGGGCAGGGCTGACTGACCTGTGAAATGGCTGAGGGTGGGGCTTACTTAACAGTTAAATGGTTGTGGGCAGGGCTAAGTGACCTATGAAATGGATGTTGGTGGGGGCTAACTGACTTATAAATGGTTGTTGGTGGGGGTTTACTTACCTGTGAAATGGCTGTGGATCGGAGTTACTGATGGGAGCTGTGGGCAGGGCTAACTGACGTGTGAAATGACTGTGGGCGGGGCTTACTGACCTTTATAATGGCTGGTCTAGATGTTGTGGCTTCTATCACCACAGACTTTAAGTGTGCAAATCAAGCCACACAATTTAAATCACTCTAGTTTTTGTATAATTCATTTAAAAAATAAAAAAACACAAGAAAACTATATCATTGAATTTTTTTTGCCGTAATTTAGAGTTTTTTCGCTTTAAACATCTTTCACGGTCATTTGCAGTTCTTAGTTTGTCACTATAGCGAAAACATTGTTCATCTTCATTGAGACATCTTTCATTGAGTTTGTAAGGAAATCTTGATAGTTATTTCGACCTACTTAGGATAGACCTTTGGAGGCTCAATAAATGATAAATTTTTTCCTGTATTCATCGTTAGCCTCATTTTGATTTTCTGGGTTCATTAGTCTCTCATTCAAGAAATGCCATGTTAGTAAAAGACCAGTGATCATCAAATCAATAGACACATTGAAGTTAAAGAATTAAGGCAGTTCTTTGAAGTTAGGTGAACATCATAAATTGCTCAAACAAATCTAATTCTTTATGGAAGCATATTACTTGGTCATTGTGTACATTGTTCGAAATAGGCAAAGATTTTATTTTTCAGTTTAAACACGTACAAAATATGTTCCATCTTTGGTCACTTTACACATTGCCCATTGTGTCATATCCTTGCACTTTTATATGTAGACATATTTGTTCCTACATTTTCACTCGATCAAGTATAAATCTTTTGATTTATTCTCCCTATTTAATGTACCTTATTGTGGTTCTATATTGATTTGAAAAGAAATTATTTGTATGCCCATATTGTCAGTGTCAACTTTTTTTTTATCCACGTATTCCCTGCAATTTGTCAAAGTTTTCTTCATTTCATTGAATGTTGTTAAACGTGATATATGACATAAAAAATGATTTTTCAAATTAATCTCTTAAATGTCAGAATGCTTATTATGTGATAAAAAATTAACAGATAATTAACGGATCTGTAACAAAGTTTATTTTTAACAATGGAGATGATTCATTGCATATTGATGCTCATGATCATGTCTGCTTGAAAAAATCCATATTACTTATTTGTACTCTAACATGACTTTTTGTTTGCAGAAGTGCAGTAACTCTCAGATGGATCTTATTTCATATTTGTATTTATTATTTACAGATATCACTTGCTGCATCGCAGATCAATCCATTTTTGGAATATACTTCAAGTCTTTATAGAAAAATTTGAGATGATTTGAAATAATTGTAACCTGTTTTGTTTTCAGTATTATAACGCCAGTGCTATCTTTGTTAAATGTATATGGATTTGATGTTAAGGCGTTGCGAGCCTTCAGGGTATTACGTCCATTACGATTGGTCTCGCGGGCCCCTAGTAAGTAACCTACACAGCCATACTGGGAGGCCTTAGTGGACTAATCTTTCTAACCCTCATATCTTTTTTTCTGTTTTACTGCTTGCGATTGGGAGGAGGAGTTTTATTGCTTGATTAACAATCAATGTATATACGTGTAAACCAACCCATGTAATTCTGTAAAATACAGTAATAATTGTAGCTCTTTTGGAGTGTACCAGTTTTGGTATATGGAGAAAAAAGCTATATACGACATTGTAACCAAATTGATGAAATTAAAGAAATCTGTTTATGAACATGGAAAAGAGCTCATGTGTTTTTGGTGATTTATGGCAGATATCTTTAGTAATTTGACATTGCAAGAAAGAGAGATTTGTAGAATGGCCAGTGAGATGGCAGATGGGTTGTGTTTTAGCATGGGTTGTAGCTTCTTCCCTCTTCGTTTCAGTATAATAAGCACTGTCTTATCGACAATGAACATCAGTAATTTTGATGTAAAAGCCCTGCGAGCATTTAGGGTTCTGCGGCCCCTACGTCTGGTTTCAGGCGTGCCCAGTAAGTATCTAGGTGTTTGGTGTATTTTTTTTTTAATCGGTGTCCTGTAAATTCTTTTAGCACTTCACAATAAAAACTGATAACGTCCACATAGATGAATAGATAAACCTGCTCCAATAAACCAAACTGACCCAAGACTAAAAAATCCTTAGAAAAAATACCTTTGAAGGACTATTATTGTAAAAATTGTGGGGAAGTTTGAGCTGAAAGGCATTCCTCCAGCATTATGTGGCGTTCCTCAGATAGAGATCTCGTTTGACATTGACGCCAACGGAATCGTGGACGTTACTGCTAGAGACAAGAAAACAGGAACATCCAACCAGATCAGGGTCGCAAAGAACAAGCTCAGTACAGATGAAATAATCCGCATGATGAACGAAGCAAAGAAGTACCAAGAGGATGATGAAATTGAACGTCAGCGAGTAGAAATCAGAAACTATCTAGAGTCGTACTTGATTTCTGTGCAAGAACAGGTAAGGAATGCAGGTGGGAATCTGCATTTGGAAGAAATAAGAGCCATTTCTTTACTATATAGGGACACATTTTCCTGGCTGGACGGTCCTGGGCCAGTAAACCTAATGGCATTACAGCAGAAGTTACGTGAAGTACAGCAAATGTGCTTACCAATCCTTGAGAAACTTCAGTGCAGGGCACAAAACCAGCAGTTTACCAGCATAGAATTTGCTTGAGCACAATCCAGAATTCATAATGCAGATGTTAATTTTTGTTTTTTGTTTTTTCTAAACTAAATCAGCTGTTATAGCCTGTTTATAAAATTGATTGCCCCGGTGATTACGTCCAAAACACTTATATATGCATCTTATTTGATATAATGTGTACATGTAATTCATTATTATTGTAATATTTTTTTTGACAGTGGGAGGGTTTCCTACATATTACAAGTATGAATATGCTGCACAAAATTTCCCTTTGAGCTTTGTCTAATTTTTTTTTGTTTGAAAATTCAATTTTGAAAGAGAAAAATCCTCTTTTGTCCCCCCCCCACTTTTTTTATATGTCCAAGTACTGGTAGCTTTATGATTGTCCATTCTTAATTTAATCAGCACAGAAATGCTTGGGATGATTTGTTCTTCAGCTCACCAATAAGATGGAGCAATATTGATTGAATAAAAAAATTCAGTCCAGAGGTTTTTAACAACCTCATTCAAGACATTGCTCTTTTTTTTCTTCAAATTTCAGAAAGTGTTTGAGAAATCCCCCTCCTCCCTAACTGCCTAGGGAACTGTAGAAGGAGGAGGGAAGGGAAAAAATTTCAACAATGGAGAAGACCTGTATGTTTTACCCACTCGCAGCTATTGCTGAGTATTGCATGGAGGTCGGGTCAAGTAGAAAATTCACATCACCCCGACCCCATTAAAAAGTTCCTAATGGACCAAAGTTTTAAATGTGTATAGTTTATAGACAGATGTGAATAAAAAAAGATGGGCCCATCATGCAATATTTTAAAAATTGCTCATATACCCAACTGAAAAGGTACAGAACCTTTTTACTATAAAAGGTCAATTCCAGTCTGCCAACATACATGTATGAAGAGAAAAAGAAAAGTAATTTTGTAACTTTTTGTCTTACATGTAATACCATATGGAAAAAAAGGATTGTCTTAGTGATTTTAACTATTACACCACAATTTAAAAAAAATGATTTGAAAAGAAAGTAAAACGCTTACTGCACATCAGGCACAAACTTAAAAGAAAAAAAATGGCTTTGGAAAGTTTCTGGGCAATTAAAAAAAATAAATTGGTATTTGTAAGATGACAAACAAAATACTGTACCATATTTAGCATTTTTTTCATGCATGTTTTTGTTGTCAGTATAATTTGATGTATATATACAGTGTATAGATATTATGTTTTTGATGTCAGCACCCTTTGGTACATTTTTCATATGTACAAATATAGAGATCTTTAAATAACAGTGACATCTTAAACTAACTGAAAATTTTGTTTGGAAGTTTCAGCAGATGGACACAAAAAGCACATTTAAAAATTCAGTCTTTTTTTTCTCTTATGGGAAAAAAATGTCCATGTCCAGATAGACACCGGCCTCCCTCTTTTTTGCATATGGAAATAATTTTTGTTTTTTGTCAAAATGAGGTCATGATTTTTCCAATAAATGTGTTCAGCTAAATAGATGTGCCATGTAAATGATACTACCTCACATTTCTCTTGAGATATCAGTACATGTACCTTTATATTTTGATACTGATTTTTTTTTTGTGGTACTGAGGTGTTTCCAATGGGAAATATTCTCGATACCTCAGAGTTATGTATGCTGTACAATTTTGTTTGTTTGTTTTTGTTTTGTTAATTGTTTTTTTTTGGTTTTTTTTTTTTTTAAAATATAAATAAAAAAACTTTTTGTAAGTTGAAGCATACCTGATTAACGCAATGGGTTTTCTTTAGAAATAAAGGAGAAAATATTCAGTAACTGTTTGTTTTGTTTACGATATATATTACATAAAAAAAACACATTAAATGGAAACTTGGTATTGTCTTACTGTCAACGCAAATAAACGTCCGTTGAGGGCGAGACAGCCCCTTGACAACGGGCCGAGACAGAGATATCTCAGCCCTGAGGGCGAGACAGCCCTAGTTCCGAGGAGTTGTCTCACCTAGTCCAAAACACCTGTATCAGGGCTGATACACTACTAGGTATATGATATTATACAGTTAAAAAGTTTATCGTTGAGGGAGTCAGCAAGATTCCAGTTCCCCAAGAGCAAGTCTATTTCCCGAGGCGCTTGTGCCGAGGGAAATAGGCTTGCTCGAGGGGAACTGGAATCTTGCTGACTTCCGAAATTATATACTTTAACTGTTTTATTATACCGATACAAACAGGACATGTTAAAAAAAATTACATATTCAATACTGTATTCAGTAACAATGTTTAATTCCAACAGGGATAGATAAAAAATACGACAAAACAGAATACAGTCATGAACGGAATTACATTTTATCAATAAATCAGTTCATTGTCCGAATTTTTACTAAGTAAAATCGAAAGTAACATTACGCAAATTTGAGCACGCCATTTCTGTTGTCGTTCGCTTCCAGTAAACTGGTTCTTTTTTATTGATATGGGACCAGTTGACTCGCGATGCATTTCGATTCACTAATGAATATTCATTAGTTTATTCGGAACATTTTTAAGTTTGTCGTAAGTTGAAAGAAAATGTCAAGCGTTCCGAATATGTGTGTATCAGTTCTAGCCGTAACGCAGTGGAGTAGGCTGTGACGTCATAGCTAGTATCACTTCATAAAAAACGTACTTTTTTGCAGGGAATCAGTCTGTTTTGCAGGGAATCGGTTTATTTACGGTGATTTTCAGGAAATCAGCAAAATATATCGATTTACTTTTATATAGTGAAAAATCAGTAGAGGTATAATAAAATATTTTATATTATGACAAGATTACAAAATCCTTTTACTCCTTTGTATGCTAAACGATTGATACTCTATGACTACCTCATGATCATCTGCATTGGCAATAGGTATGTATACATAAGATCAACAGGTAACTTACAAAAATATTAACATTTCCAATAAATTTCCTCTATGATTCTTTACAAAGTAAAATGTAGTTCATTTTCTCATGAACTACATTACAAATGTACCATGAAAAAGCATGAATATCTCCATTGTTAGTCATATTACCGCACTTGACGTCAAAATATAGTGCACACTGTTTTGCTTTAAAAATGACAGTTAAAGGGCGTGGCAAGTCATCAGAAAAATAATGTAAATATAAGAAATGATTTAATATTTGAAAATTCATGAGGTATATGAACAACAACGATTCACGCCGGCATATTTATCATGAAGCGCTAACGCGCTTCATGAAATATGCCGGCGTGAAGCGTCGTAGTTCATAACCTCATGAACCTTCAAAAATTAATTTCATTTCTTAAATATACTTTTCAAATCCAAATTATGTCTTATAAACCCTAAAACATTAACATTTTAGTAAATCATGTATTTGAATTTTCCACTCATCTATAAATAAATTTGTAAAGCATTTCTTCACATACAGATAAATGTATGTGTCTATCAGAATTAATTAAATTGATTTCTACAATAAATGTCATAACTACATGTAGTTAATATATCTAGATCTTGAACAACATTCATCCATTTAAAATGATAAACATCAGCATCATCAACTTCTAAACAATCTTTCAGAATTTTTATGGGTTCTAATTGCGCCCTGTTATTGGCAAATCTATTTTTTGCATTTATTATTTGCTGACAAGGTCATTGTATCGACAATAGAACTTACGTTATGACTTTAAGGGACTCCGATTGGATGGTTTTATTCTTATTTCACGTATTAAGAATTAAAATGATAATAAACGCGTTAATGTCTCCCCCGCATTTCCAAACAACCGTTTCTATGGCAACTGCCATAGTTTTACTAGCAAAAATATTTTAAAATGTTTTTTCATTTAAAATATTCAACAAGTGTCTATATTATCATTTGTAATTTTCACCAGATTTCTTCAAAAAATGAATAAAATATGAAGAAATTCTACGAACTTTTGGATCAACCCTCGTATATGGAGATAACGAACAGTTTTATGCTCAAAAGTTTTTTTAAGCAGTACAAAATACACGTAGGAGCAACACAAACACGGACCACTACAAATCAGAGATGGCAGCAGGTGCCACGGAGTAGTAAGCATCCCCTGTCGATCGGTTTCTATTACATCCCCTGTACGCGTGTGTTCCTTGTCATGACCAGGACATAACAGGAAAATCCGTCGACATTTGTGTAAATAATGGCCTAACAATTAGAATTAAAAAAAAAACGTCAGTCAGCAGTTGCCTCAATGATAAAGTGTATTTGTTAACATGACCATTGTATCGACCATAGAACTTTTAAAGGAAATGATTATTTTTGGCAAGGCAGCTGATGGTCTTGTTTCAGCAACTTGTTTGGCAATGATTGACCTCGTTTTAGAAATTATTCATATGTAGAACATTCTCTTGCGTATCTAATCAACTGGTAGATATAAGCCCCGTATGCAGGTGCATAAGTAAGGGAAGTTGACGATTAGTTAATTAAGGTACTCCGATCCACAGATTCTGAAAATCAAGCATTGACTAATTGAAAATGCTCACAAAAATGTCTCTGAATTTTTAAATAATTCTTCAAACTTCATCTTTCAAGTTAATTATATTATATAGGGAAAATTAGTAAATCTCAAATATATTTTCAGAAAATGCGAAGAAAAACACCTGCAATGCATTTTCCAGTTCAAAGGATCCTTCTCTATAAGGCCGTTTTGCGGCCTACAATGACTTCAAATTTTCAGATAGTATTTTTTCCCTTAAAAATTGCATGAATCACTAGGATTATGTTCCAATTTAATGATAAATATTGGTTGGTTAATGATACAATAGTATTTTTAATGATATAGGGTCACAAAGTAAGGTACTATCGGTCCGTACTAGCATTAGAGTAATGGGAAAACTCAAGAGTGTGGCTGTTTTAGATAACTCCTATGCATGTCATAACCACCTTTAACCAACACCAAAATTTGCATGTAAATTTCTTATACACATAAAAAGTGACTAACAAATTATGAATTTGGTTAAAGGTGGTTATGACATCTAAATAAAAACTTTTCATTTCATTTTTACGATATTTGCAGAAAAAGCTAACTAATCACAATGAAAGATATCAGATTATGAAGATTATTTCTTTTTTATAAACTTTTGGTTAGAGTACAATTTTTTTATTGATTTACTAAGATTCATATCAGCAATGCATATTAACTTAAAAAAAAAGTGAACTTTTTACGTAAAAAATCTAAAAGTCAAAGTACTGAGAAGACTGGATGTCATGAAATTACAAGTGGAGACCTTTCTTTGAAATGTCTGATAAAAATTAAGAAATATAAACTTTTTATATGTTATAAGGTGTGAATATAAGTTATCTATTGTATTTATTATATCTATATATGCTACTTCTTTGAATTCCGTTATTAGTATTACATATATTCTTTGTATTTCTTTATGAGTACTGTATATGTTCTAGAAATGATAAAAGCCATCTTTGTTGAAGCGGTAACATGCATTATTATTTGTGTTATAGACTTTTTTCCTATAGGTACACACATAATTTTTATATGGACACTTCCGTGCGAGTATCATGTGATCCATATGTTGTTAACTGGGTCTTAATATTGAGAGGACTCAATCTATTCATCACTCTTCTTTGACAGAATCGATCTAAGTTACGAGAACAGTAGTCCTGTCTTAGAAAATAAACTGGTGCAGAGGAGATGGATTCCTAAATGTAATATTTGATTATGAATTGAATGTTGCTTTACCCCATTTAAGGATTTTTCAGCCAGATAAAAAGATCATCCACTT
This sequence comes from Saccostrea glomerata, assembly GCA_003671525.1. NCBI lineage: Eukaryota > Metazoa > Mollusca > Bivalvia > Ostreida > Ostreidae > Saccostrea > Saccostrea glomerata. Next base: position 1,012,453 of record PRKT01000081.1, on the reverse strand, counting down.
AAGGTCAAGTGTTTATGCATAGTTGCATTACTGACCAACGCCTAACGCGGGACGGGACTTTTTTAAAAGATAATATCCAAAAGACCCATGACATTAACTTAATATGCTAAAGACTTAAGTAGGGAACTGTCACTATCCGTGTTAAACAAGTTTTTGACGCTTCACTGGGAAAGAGACTGAATTTAACCTACAGGTTTCAGGAGTGCGAAAGGGGCATCAAACCATTAGGGTCCATTTTGTACCTGGGATGTTGTAGAACTCTGAAGTACGTTTATTAATATATACGAAAACTTCTGATATGCATAGTTGAAGGAACTGTTAAAATTCTATTCTATTTTAATGTCATGCCGTTAGACACGGGAGGGGGGGTCTCAACTTCTATACATGTAAATACTGTAGTTCATAAAGTTTAGATGGCATTTTTAATTGAATATATCGTGCAACACTAGTACTCCAGTAATTAAATAAAAGCAAAGCCATTTTACGACGCTATTTCATTTTACTTAGAGATGTGTATTTTAATGCAACCGCTCTGAGTTATATGTATTGACTACTTACATGTATATGGATAGTCAACATGTACTTGCATTGATATTTTTATGCTATTAATTTTTTTTTTGGCAATTGTTGATTTTCTTTTCTTAATTACTAATTCAGTTTAATATTTAATCATAATCAAAATCCATTCAGTGCTTTCAACATTTGATACATAACCTTTCGAGTTCAATAGAAACTTAGACACCTCGTTTCTAATATGGTTATTTTATACGTAAAATAAGTACCACATCTATAGAAATGATATGTAATTACAATATAATTATATATGATGTAAAAAATTTTAATAAATTGCAAATCAAACTTTTTCAGCATCATACAGTGTGAATTTCGTAAAGATTTACGTTCAAAATATGCAAAATGTGGATGCATCGGAATTCTTGTTATAAAAGATATCTTGAACTTTAAATCTAAAAAATATTCGAATTTATTACTTAGGTCTCATATATTTCCGACATAAATAAACAATTTTTGATCATATACATTCAGAAAATTGCATAGAAACTAGATTTAAATAGACCTACTTATTATCAGGATATTGTTGTATTCTGAGTTTCATATGCAAAGTATTATTGATTCCATTGAAATCAAACATCCAATCGATGAGTAAAATGATAATCAGCATACAAAATTCTAGCACGCCCTATCAAGCAAACTGTCACGCTGTTTGTAAAACGAAAATACCTTAGCGAGGAAGAAGAAAATTGAGTGGAAGCATCCTCTGGTACATGTAGTGTAGATTCAAGGTTGTTCAAATCAAGATCCCCGGAGGTAGGTAGTGGATAAAATGGGGTATCAAAGTTTAACATACGCATACATAGAAAAAATATTTAAAAATCTTCTTAAGAACAGCAAAACCATAATTGGTAAAAAGTATATGGAAGCATCCTCTAGATGTGTAGATTCAAGTTTGTTCAAACCATGGCCCCAGGATGTTTTGTGGGGCCACAATGGAGTATCAAAATTTAACATTGCAATACATAGAAAAATATCTTTAAAATTCTTCTTCTCCAGAACAGCAAAGCCATAGTAATATGAAAGCATCTTCAGGTAGTGTAGATTCAAGTTGTTAAAATCATTACCCTTGGGGCGAAAGTGGGGCCTTCATGGTCGAGCTTGTAAGTTTTAAGACGGAAAACACAGAAAAAAATCTTTGAAATTTTTCTTCGCGAGAACAGCAAAGATCTGATTGATCATATTCATATGAAAGCATCCTTTGGTAGTGTAGATTCACGTTTGTTCGAAACATAACCCCTGGGGTAGAATGGGGCTACAATGGGTGATCAAGTTTTAAGAAAAAATCGATAAAATTCTTCAATAGAACAAAAATGCAACTTATGAATGATCATCAAAATGTACCTTGGGCCTATTGGGGTTTTTTTTATGCCCCAGTAATTGAAGATTCGGGAGTATATAGTTTTGGTCCATCCATCCGTCTGTCTGTCTAGTTGTATGTTTGTCCGTAAAAATTTTAACCTTGTCCACAACTTTTGATTGGGTGGGAATTTGATTTTCACATTTAACAAGTGTATTATTTGTGACAGGACCTTTCTTTCGGAACCATCCTGGAGTCTTAACCTTTGAGTTTATAGCCATTACTTTTGAATAGTTGATGCCAGGGCTTTCTTTCTTCAGTTGTGTATTCACTTCGACCTTGGCCCTTTTTTTAAAAAAACTTTAACCTCAATTGACCATTACTTTTGAACCGTTAGTACTAGGGCTTTCAAATTTTACAGGTGTATTCCTTGTTAGAAGACCTTACCTTGGGTTACAGCTGAGTTTTTGACCTTGGAATTTAACATGCATTTGAGAAATTTCAACCCTTGCCACAAGCTGCCATACGGTGGCATCAATGTTTCACAAACACATCTTGTTAATCGTTATCATGGTTCAATGTATGCAGCTTGCCTTCTGGAAGTTCAGAAATGCTTGTAAAGTGCTTCCAACCTCCAAAGACTACAAAGATATTGACAATGAGGAACTTCAACATCTTATTATAATCAACTTCAAAGTAAATCTGTTAGGGTGGGATCAAGTAAAGAATCTTTTTGTCAAGAACAGAAAATCTATGTTTAGTTATATTGACATGTAAGCATCCTTATGTTGTAAAGATTTAAATTTGTTCATGATCCCTATCATTATCCTTAAATCATGATCCCTTGGGGTAGGGGGGGTCAAATGATCAATTGTTTATAAAGAAAATTATGGGATGAAGATCTTTAAAAAACTTCTTTTCTCAAGAAACTTTTTCTCAAGAACAGCAACGTTATATGTTATATTGATATGGATGCATCTTTAGTATTAAATTCAACGTCATTTTTCAAAACTGAACTGATTTGTGCGCTTTCTTTGCCGATGTGCTCAGGTGAGTAATTTGGCCCATGAGCTTCGTGTTTATTTCAAGATCATTGAGATATATTGTATCGACATAAGAATGAAAATAACCATTTTGAATTGACAATATGTCGTTGATTTTTTTTATAAATGTCTAGCTGAAGACCATAGCATGTGTTTTCTTCTGCTCATGTATCTAGATCGGGAATAAATTCTTATTCATATGAATACAATAATAGGTCTGCTTATAACGGAGCTCGATTGGTACCAATGGGAATTCCAATAAAATTGTCTCCAAAAAAAACACATAGATATTGTCAATCCGAAACTCAAGTAATCTTTCTTATTATCAGCTTCAGAGTACTTGTGTACAATCAGAATGTTTTGAACAAAATAATTTTGCCAACGACCAATTCATATGACAAGGTTAGTTAATTAATGAGTTCCATAGAGCTAATCCAAATTCATAGAAAGACCAATGTAAATTTGAACCATCATCCGTAGATTCCTTTGTGGTTCATATGAAAAATAACCAAATGATTAGTTCAAGATATGAAATGATATAAATGGTTCCCGTTAGGGAATTTTTGCGTGGACCCTGAGGTCCACGTAGTAAATATATTAGGGAGGTTAAATCGAATGCCATGGGCAAACGAGAGGCTACACTTGCGCGAGAATGCTAGAGAGTTCGCCCCGTAGGCAACTTGCCCGTAGAATAATTCGCCCTATTTGAATTAGAATATGCCATTCATGGGCAAAACGCGCTTTTAAATCCGCATGTCGTATTTATATATTCATTAGCGGATCCGAATTTCTCTCTTATACATATACTTTTATACACAAACTAAAGGATTGATTCTATGGAACAGACATTTTAAAAAGTAGGAAGAACTTGCAGTATATAGATACATGTCACTTAACAACTTGTATAAAAAACATCATTCAACGACTAGTTTTAGCTTTTAAAAGATAGAACAATTTTCACCGACATTAGTTTTGTACATCAAAGCTCAGAAAATAATTTGATATTTCAGCAATCCAAATACCGTTTGACAGAGGTCTGTAACAACAGTTTTTTAATGAGGGTAGGGGGGGGGGCTCAGACAAAAAAACATGTATACTACAAAGCTGTGCTACGCGTGTACCATGAGATATATTTTTCCCATGATATATTTCTTCCGTATATAAATCCTGAACAATGTCAAGTCCCGGCCATTTTGGGTTACATGTATCAAAGTAGCCCGATTTTTCAAACTGATAAAACTTAAGTCTAATCGGAGATAGAATTTAACAATTTTGCTTTGAGACTACAACAGTCATAATTGGCAGATCATTGTAAACAAGCTAATTCAGAGAATTTGTGTCTCCCGCTTAGGGAAATGTAAACCATGCGCTGTTTGGGGAGGGGGGGGGGGTAAAAAAACAAACAAAAGTGACCTTGAATCCCCCCCGCCAAGAAAAAGGAGACACCTCCCCCCCTGGAAAACGCGGACCTGTGTTAAGTAATACGTAAAAAGCATTAGAAGTCAAAAGCTGTCAGCAAATTTCTGTCAACCACTACCCCCCAACTCATCTGAAATGTATTCATCAAAAAATGTTATCAAAGCAATTAATTTAAAAATCCAATTGTAGCATTTTATATGTCTAAACATATAACCAAGACCATTAATCGACATTCATTTATAAAACATTGGCATAACTTACTAAGATATATTCATAAACTCATTGTATAACCAATTTCTTTATATTCATTTCCATGTCAATTCGTGATAAACAATCGCCTCAATTTTCTTTTAGACATCAGGTTCGATGCCACCTGACTTTCTTGAACTTTCAACAAATAGCGAGATAGGACATAAACGGAAAGGATTTGCACATTTTGTTTTTTAATCAATGACCAATTGAAAGCTTATTTCTTTTATATCACTAAAATCAAGTTTTGATTGAACAATTCAAATATGAAGTTTTATGAAACTAGAGGTACTGTGAGCGATGAGCTCACTAAATGATACCCCCCGCTTCCCATATTGTTATAACTGGTGAAAAAGTCCATCTTTTCCAGTGGCCGGGAAACCCAAAATATCTGTCGGATCAAGAAGTAAAATAGGAGGTGCACAATGCCAATATGTAATAAAGATTCTGTGAAAGTTTCATCAAATTTCATTCAGTGGTATGAGAGGAGTTGCGGATAAGAGATGGGTACCCCAAAGCGTAACAGACGGACGGACGGACAGACGTACAGACGGACGGAATTAACGATTACTATATACCCTCCCGCTTTTCAAGCGGGGGGTATAATAAATAAGCGCTTGCTTGTTTTCTTTTTTTTTGAAAATGCCATTTACTTAGATAGGCCACCACTTTTCTCTCTCCCGTGCTTTTACGAGGCTGTTATTCGAAAATGAGAGTAGACTTTTGATTAGATTTACGATAATTACTATGCGAGTGAAATCTGAATATAGTTGACGGACATCACCTTATACCTAAGATATTCCTACAGGCTCAAGGACCCAATCTTTTTTACCGTACTGTTACCTGAGGTGGGGGAGTGGTCTAGGTAACAGTGATGTCATTTACCTGGAGACCCCCAATACACAAGATGTCAAAAATCTGTGTATACGTAGCATTACACAGGAAATCTGTGTTTGTTGATCAAGGTCAACATTACGTGTTTTGTGTCCAATTTTTAGTAAAACTCCTTAAATTAATTAAATTATTTCATATAAAGTTATTTAATTTGTAAACTAAATGCATTCAGTAATCTTTTGAAGGATCGTAAAATTATAAAGAAATATCGTTTGATCATTTTTCTGTAAAAAGAAAGATCACGTGTAAAAACTAGAAAGCAACCAGTTCTAATTTTTAATTAATAATTTTTTTTTAATCTGCAGTAAAATAAATCTCAATGATTAAATAAGGGTATACATGTTTAAATAAAAAAAAATTTCATTCATCTGTCGCGTGAACATTAATTTACCGCAATCGGAAGATTTTAAAAAAATTCTTTGTCAACAATGTTATCCATATTATTCAGTATTTCCGAGTGGTTTGTGTGTTAACAAACTTTTATTGTTTGAAAGATTTCTTTTTAGGGTCGATCTTAGTAAATCAAAGGCCCAAAGTTTCTCCTTTTGTAAATCAAAGTACCAAAGTTTTCACTTTAATAAATAAAAGTTCCAAAGTTTTCACTATAGTAAATGAAAGTTTCAAAGTATTTACTATAGTAAATCAAAGTTCAAAAGTTTTTACTTTAGTCAATCAATGTTCAAAAGGTTTTACTTTAGTAAATCAAGTTCAAAGTTTTTACTGTAGTAAATCAAAAATCCAAAGTTTTTACAATAGTAAATCAAAGTTACTAAGTTTGTACTGTAGTAAATCAAATCAACAAAGTTTTTACTCTAGTAAATCAAAGTTACAAAGTTTTTACTTTGGTACTATAATTAACCATAGTTTACTATAGTATGTTTGTTAGGGTTGCCCTGGATTCTAAAACGAGAGGTATACGAATTTTGTAGCAGACAGAATTTTGATAAAAATATACTTTTAATCAAACTGGTTTCTAAAATCCCATCCCATACCACCCCATAAGGTAGAGCAATGGTAGAATTTGAATCATGACTTTAATTATTTTAAGACGTTTTTTTTCTCTGCTGTTGTGTTTTTCTCTATCATTTCAGGTTTTAACTGGAGTTTTCGATACACTTGAAGTTTTTCGTTGTGGTATTCTAGTGGCCTGACTGTGTATGCTGTAAGTTTGATTGTGTGTTTAACCTCGCTCAAAGAGTCCAGCCTGATGTTCCATTTAATTGGATTTTCTCTTGTCATCTCAAGTTTCATTTTGCACCGAGCCATTCAACTGATACTATAAATCATTGTACTGCTGCTACTGCTTAAAACAAACTCATTTACTGTGAAAATTTGGGTGCTTTCAACAAATTCATAAATTGGTCTGCTTTGCTTTGCTTGCTTAAACAAATTCAGTTGTTGTGCAAAATGTGAACTGTTTTCAAAAAATTCCATGCACTGCTTTAACTTCAAGCTTAAATAATTTTAGTAACGTTCGCGGTCAGCGTAACCCAGAATGATAACTACATACATGTTAAGTTTATTTAGAATACATGAAATATAATTGTAAGGTAATATACCGTTCGGGGTATACCCGGAACGGCCATTATTATGTTTAATATGAGTGCATTTAATATTATGCTTTCATGTTGTTTGCTGCTGCTGCTTGCTGTTATTTGGGATCACCCTTTACGCTTGAAACCCCCTTGCTGCTTTTATATACGCCACGACCAACAATCGCCAATATCAAATAAACATGTTTAAAATCATGTTTGTTTTATTTTCTTCTATATAGATAAGTAAATTTATTTGACAAGGTACAGAAATTGAATTAATTGCAAAGTGGAGAGAGGAAAATTTTATTTTAAAAATCCTGCTATCCGTTGAAAGCTTTTATAAACATAAATGAATGCAGGTTTCGTTTTTTGTGCTCCTTGTATCGTAGTCCTCCTATTTAAGGATAATGATAGGGATCATGAACAAATTTAAATCTTTACAACATAAGGATGCTTACATGTCAATATAACTAAACATAGATTTTCTGTTCTTGAGAAAAAGATTCTTTACTTGATCCCACCCTAACCTATACAACAAAAGGATGCTTCCATATAGATGTCACCAATAATGGCTTTACGGTTCTTGAGAAAAAGATTCTTCTAAAGGTTTTTGCAATATACATGTATTTCTATGTAAAACTTTGATCGGCCATTATGGTCCCTCCCAACCTCCGGGGGTCATGATTTGAACAAACTTGAAACTACACTACCTAAGGAAATATAATCTAGCATGAGTTTCATCTTTCCTGCCCCAATGGTTCTTGAAAAAAAAAATTTCCTATATACACCTATGTAAACCTTTTACCGGCCATTACGGCCCCACCCTTAAATCCCCCTGAGATCATGATTTTAACAAAATTGAAACTACACTATCTGAGGATGATTTCACATGAGTTTCATCTTTCCTGGCCCAGTGATTCTTGAGAAATTTTTTTTTAAATGATTACATTATTTTTTCATTAATTTGTTATTATATCCCATTGGAAGAGAGTGTTGCCTTTCATTTGAACAAACTTGAAGCCCCTTCACTCAAAAATACTCTGTGCTGTACCAAGTTTTGTTGAAACCGCCCATTAGTTCTTTAGAAGAAGATGAAAATGTGAACAACAAAACAACGACAACGACAGACAACGGTCAAATTCTGATCAGAAAAGCTCCCTTGAGCTTTTTGCTCAGGTAGGCTAAAACTACCACAGAGTCTGACACATGAATATGTCGAGATAGCGCACAGTATTCAAGCTCACAAGTCCATTTGACATTACAGAATAGAAGCAGGGCAAACAAGGACAGGGTCTACGAAACATAAGAGATGGGATCAGGACCATGGAGGAGTGAGCATCCCATGTCGACCGCTCACATTCGCCGTGTGCTTCTTGTCATGATCAGGAAATAACAGAACATCTAAATAGTGTTTACTTTTGAGATGTTAAGTGAACAAGATAAAAAGAGAACAAAATACTCTTGAAAGATTACAAAAGTCGGGTGTTGAATACAATTGTTATAAATAATTACATTAAAGGCTTAAAATCATCTGGGATTAAAACAATATTCTTTGGGATAACCTTTAGAAAATTGATTGGTTGCCTTCTCCAGACTTGGTCTGATGATATTGGGTCGGTAGGTACATGAAGGCTAGTTTTTTTTCTCAGAAAATTTCAATTTCAATCTTTTTTTAGATTCAGTTTTAAAGAGTGCTTAAAATAATTAATTGCTTCTTGGGGTTAAATGTTTTGACTCGGGCCATCCTAAGCCAGTCGGTTGGGAGAGGACAACCAAAAAATTTCTTAATTTCTTAAAGATATGCAGGTCAGGATTCTGGAGATCACTGGTTCAAAATGCTTTCAATATTGAGAAAAATCTACCGAATTAATAGTCCTGGCCCACTGAGGTCTTACACAAACACTGACGCACGATATTTACATATTAGGCCTCTGATTTGAGCTAATTGTATGATAACGTTATATTTCTTTTTCTATTTGCTTTCTTTGTGAAAGTTCTTTGAAAGTAATTTAATTTGATTTCTTGATAATTCGACTGGAATGTAAATGTCGACAAGCGACCCTGTAAGAAGCTAAAGAGGCCCTATATGCATGCACATCTCGAGCTGCTGTCTTTGTGTTGACGTATCTTGGTGGGGGCTGTTGAAATTGATATGCATATGCAAATGACATATTTCAAAATTGTTTTAAGAAAGTAAGCTGACATTCATCTATGCTCGATCAAATTGTACTTTATGGTTTGTTTAGTAACGGTGACATAGCAATATTATATTTTTAGCGGCAAATTGTATAATTATTTGTAAAAAAAAAAAAAAGAAATCTTGCATCTAACATTAGCTTTGTTTTGAAATAAAACAAAAATCATTATATATCATGTACATGAATGGATAAATGATCTAATTGCAATACAGTTACATGTATCTACTTATAAACCAAAACGGTTTTGACTTCTGGAAAGTATTTGAGTTGCTACACATGTACTTTTTCAACGGATAGCAGAATTTTAAAAATAGTTTTCCTCTTGCCACTTTGCAATTACTTTAATTCCTGTACCTAGACAAATAAATTTACTTTATTTCGAAACTTTATTAATAGAATAAGTACCTATAGTCCACTTCTTACCACAGAGTCAAGGGAATTTTTTTTTAAAATAGGGTTATATTTTCATTTCTATTTGTTTTCCCCGCATAGTTCTTTGAAAGTTGTTTAGTTTGATTTCTTGATAATTCTACCGGAATGTAAAATTCGCCAAAAGAACCTGTCAGAAGCTAAGGAGGCCTAATATGTAAATATCGTGCGTCAGTGTTTGTGTAAGACCTCAGTGGGCGTGAACTATTGAAATTGACATGAGAGACCTCTGTAATTTCAATCTATTAGACAACATTTTTAATGTTCCAAAATTTTAAAATCCAAATTTACAATTACATTTCATAATGCAATGGAAATTGAAGGAATCGCCGTCTAGTTAGTAGAATATACCAGGGTATCAACGATAGTTGGAAACGTGGGATAACTTGCATGACGACAACAAACTTTAACAAGAAACAAAATCCAACAAACTAGACAGTTCTTCCTTAAATAAAGCCAGAAGAATAAAGATATTTAAGGAGGCTGGGGGTCAAAAAATTAACCAAAAATTAACCACCAGATTTAACTTATGTTTTTAGATACAGTATCTTAAGCTGTCAACTATCATTTGGCAGAGAAAAAATTCATACATTTTAGTTTTAAAATTTGATCATTTTTGTATATTTTTATATGGAGCTCTTCTTTTAAAGGAGATCAAAATAGTCTGAAAATGGCTGCCACCCCCAGCCTCTTTAAGGAATCACTGTCTATTTTGTTGGATATGCCAGGACATCAACGGTAGTTCGAAACATGGGATAATTTGCATAAAGGGCTTCGCCAGTTATGCCCAACATAATAGACGGTTATTCCTTATCATAATTTCACTGTGAAATAAAATTGTCAATTTAGATTTTAAAAATATTGTATTATAGATTTGAATTACAAGAGAACTCCCATTTTAATAGCAATGGTCCCAGCAGACTGACGTTACACACACCGTTCCATCTATCGTTGATGCCCTAGTATACCCAACAAACAAACTTCTTCAAAATAATTTAAACCAGTATTTGTAGACTGAGTTTTTTTTTCAATATTGAAAGCATTTTGATCCAGTGATCTCCAGAATCCTGACCTGCATATCTTTAAGAAATTAAGAAATATTTTGGTTGCCCTCTCCCAACCGACTGGCTAAGGATGGCCCGAGTCAAAACATTTAACCCCAAGAAGCAACTAATTTTTTAAAGTACTCTTTAAAACTGAATTTAAAAAAAATTGAAATAGTAATTTTCTGAGAAAAATATACCAGCCTTCATGTACCTACCGACCCAATATTATCAGACCAAGTCTGGAGAAGGCAACCAATCAATTTTCTAAAGGTTACCCCACAGAATATTGCTTTAATCCCAGATGATTTTAAGCCTTTAATGTATATATTCATAACAATCGTATTCAACCCCACACTTTAGTAATCTTCCAAGATTACTTTGTTCTCTTTTTATCTTGTTCACTTAACATCTCAAAGGAAAACACTATTTAGATTTTCGGTAGTATAATTTCATACAATGACAGGGAGCACAAGGCGGAGTGACCTGTCGACATGGGATGTTCACTCCTCCATGGTACCTGATCCCACCTCTGATGTTTCGGAGACCCTGTCCTTGTTTGCCCTGCTCCTATTCTGTAATGTGAAATGGACTTGTGAGCTTGAATACTGTGCGCTATCTCGACATATTCATGTGTCAGACTCTGTGGTAGTTTTAGCCTACCTGAGCAAAAGGCTCAAGGGAGCTTTTCTGATCAAAATTTGTCCGTTGTCTGTCGTTGTTTTGTTGTCGTCGTAAACTTTTTCACATTTTCATCTTCTTCTAAAGAACTATTAGACGGTTTCAACAAAATTTGGTACAATACAGAGTATTTTTGAGTGAAGGGGCTTCAAGTTTGTTCAAATGAAAGGCAACACTCTCTTCCAATGGGAGATAATAACAAATTAATGATAAATAATGTAATCATTTTTAAAAATTCTCAAAAATCACTGGGCCAGGAAAGATGAAACTTATGTGAAATCATCCTCAGATAGTGTAGTTTCAATTTTGTTAAAATCATGACCCCAGGGGGATTTTAGAGTGGGGCCGTAATGGCCGATAAAAGTTTTACATGGGTATATATAGGAAAAATCTTTAATTTTTTTTCCTCAAGAACCATTGGGACAAGAAAAGATTAAAATCATGCTGAATTATATTTCCTTAGGTTGTGTAGTTTCAATTTTGTTCAAATCATGACCCCCGGAGGTAGGGTGGGACCATAATGGCCGATCAAAGTTTTACATAGGAATACATGTATATTGCAAAAACCTTTAAAAGAATTTTTTTCTCAAGAACTGCAAAGTCATTATTGGTGATATCTATATGGAAGCATCCTCTTGTTGTATAGGTTAGGGTTGGATCAAGTAAAGAATCTTTTTCTCAAGAACAGAAAATTTATGTTTAGTTTTATTGACATGTAAGCATCCTTATGTTGTAAAGATTTAAATTTGTTCATGATCCCTATCATTATCCCCAAATCATGATCCCTTGGTGTAGGGAGTGTCAAATGATCAATTTTTTTATAAAGAAAAATATGGGGGATGGAGATCTTTAAAAAAAAATTTAAAATCTTTTTCTCAAGAACAGCAACGTTATATGTTATATTGATATGGATGCATCTTTAGTATAAAATTCAACGTAATTTTTCAAAACTGAAATGATTTGTGCGCTTTCTTTGCCGATGTGCTCAGGTGAGTTATTTGTCCCATGAGCCTCATGGTTATTTCAAGATCATTGAGATATATTGTATCGACATAAGAATGAAAATAACCATTTTGGTTTGTCTATATGTTTTTGATTTTTTTTATAAATGTCTAGTTGAAGACCATAGCAAGTGTTTTCTTCTTCTCATGTATATATATTGTGGAATAAATTCTTATTCATATGAATACAATAATAGGTCTGCTTATAACAGAGCTCGATTGATGCCAATGGGAATTCCAATAATTCTTGTCTCCAAAAAACACATAGATATTGTCAATCCGAAACTCAAGTGATTTTTCTTATTATCAGCTTCAGAGTACTTGTGTACAATCAGAATGTTTTGAACAAAATAATTTTGCCAACGACCAATTCATATGACAAGGTTAGTTAATTAATGAGTTCCATAGAGCTAATCCAAATTCATAGAAAGACCAATGTAAATTTGAACCATCATCCGTAGATTCCTTTGTGGTTCATATGAAAAATAACCAAAAGATTAGTTCAAGATATGAAATGATATAAATGGTTCCCTTTAGGGACTTTAATTAATTTTTGCAATAAATTGTTAGCGAGGTTAAATCGGATGCCATGGGCAAACGAGAGGTTACACATGCGCGAGAATGCTAGAGAGTTCGCCCCGTAGACAACTTGCCCGTAGAATAATTCGCCCTTTTTGAATTAGAATATGCCATTCATGGGCAAATCGCGCTTTTAAATCCGCATATCGTATTGATATATTCATTAGCGGATCCGTATTTCTCTTATGCATATACTTTTATACACAAACTAAAGGATTGATTCTATGGAACAGACATTTTAAAACGTAGGAAGAACTTGCAGTATATAGATACAGGTCACTTAACAACTTGTATAAAAAAACGTCATTCAACGACTAGTTTTAGCTTTTAAAAGATGGAACATATTTTCATCGACATTAGTTTTGTACATCAAAGCTCACAAAATAATTTGTATTATATCTCACTTCAATATTATCATATAATTTATATTTCATTTCGGGCGCTTCGCGCCCTCATAAAATCTTCAATTATATGCATGTACCATAGTCGCAACATGTGACTTCCAGTTCTGTTTCTTGTTTGCATCTAAAGTTCCAAGCATATTTAATAGAGTGCGATTGAATCGTTCTGTCATGCCATTGCCAATAGGATGATAGGGAGTGGTTCTGGATTTATCAATTCCTGTTAAATTACACAATTCTTTAATCAAGTTGCTCTCAAAATTTGCCCCCTGGTCCGAATGAATTCTTTGTGGTATTCCATAATTTACAATAAAGTAGTTGAACAAAATTTCTGCAGTAGTCTTTGCTGTTTGGTTTCTTGTCGGTATTGCCTGTGCATATCTGGTGAAGTGGTCCGTTATAACCAAAATATTTTCATAGCCTCCCTTAGATTTTTCTAATGAAAGAAAGTCAATACAAACAAGTTCTAGAGGTTGAGTTGTCTGAATATTCACTAATGGTGCAATACTAGGTTCCTTTTTCCTCTTAATACACTTTTGGCAGTGGCTAATCCAGTTGTCGATATCAGTTGACATTCCAGGCCAATAGAATCTGTCACGAATAAGATTAGTTGTTCTGTCTCGTCCCTGATGGCCCATTTCATCATGTAATGCTTCTAGTACATTGTCGATATGAAGTGATGGCAATACAAGCTGTTTCCTCTCTTTATCCTGTACTGTTGTTTTTCTATACAGTGTATCATTTTCTATTATAAGCTGGTCAAAAAGTTTGGAAAATGGACTGTTTGGCATTTGTCCTCGATTTGGCTTCTTTCCTTTTATTACATGTTCCTTCCAAGCTTTCAGAACTGGATCCTGGTTCTGTATCTCTGACCAATTAACATCATGTTTCATATTCATCTGAAGATCTATCTCAGCTGGGTATAAAGTATTCTGCTCACAGGAGATGGTTTCTATATAAGGGATAAATATTCTGTTGCATATAGACTTGATAGAGTCTGCTGATATGTGAGTACAATCTCTTGGTAATCTTGATAAACTGTCAGCATCCACATTACTCTTTCCTGGCCTATATATGATTTCAAAGTTGTAGACTCCAAGCGCAGCAAGCCACCTGTGTCCTGTAGCATCTAAATTGGCGGTGGTTAACACATAAGTTAACGGGTTATTATCTGTAACTACTGTAAAGGTGTTCCCGTAGAGATAATCGTGAAATTTATCACATAAAGCCCATTTTAACGCTAAGAATTCTAACTTATGTGCGGGATAGTGTGTTTCAGATTTCGATAAACTGCGGCTGGCATATGCAATTACCCTCTTTATCCCACTCTGCTCTTGATATAAGATGGCTCCAAGTCCTGAGCTGCTAGCATCAGTGTGAATTTCAAATGGTTTATCATGGTCTGGATAACTCAAAATTGGTGATGTTGAAAGTTTCTTCTTTAAAGTCTCAAAAGCTGCTTCTTGTTCACTTCCCCAAATCCATTCCTTCTGCTTTACTGGTTTCTTCTTTGTTTTCTTCTTATTGTTGATTGGCATAAGTTCTGTGAGAGGTTTTGAAATTTGGCTAAAATGTTGAATAAATCTCCTGTAATAACCAGCAAACCCAATGAACTTTCTAACTTCCTCAGGATTGGTTGGAGTTGGCCAGTTGATGATTTTATCAATTTTCTCTGGATCAGTTTCTACACCTTCTGATGAGATAATGTGTCCTACATATTTTACTTTGGCCTTGAAAATGAGCATTTCTTGGGTGATAGTTTCAAATGGGCTCCTCTGATCTTGTCAAATACTTGTTTCAGTCTGGTAAGGTGTTCTTCAAATGTTGACGAAAAGATGATAATGTCATCTATGAATATACAACAGATTTTCATATGCAATTCTCCCAAAATATCCTGCATCAGTCTCTGATAAGTAGCTGGAGCACCAGTCGGACCAAATGGCATCCTATTAAATTCATACAGTCCAAGTGGACCGACAGTAAATGCTGTTCTTTCTTTGTGGGGTTCAAATATTTCGACTTGATGGTAACCCGATTTCATATCAATCACTGAAAAGTATTTGTTGCCTGCCATGGAATCCAAAAGTTCTTCAATACGAGGTAGTGCATATGCATCTTTCTTTGTTCTCTTGTTTAACTGTCGAAAATCAATGCAAAAACGAAGAGAGTTGTCTTTCTTTTTGACTAATACAATGTTGGAAGACCAAGGAGAATGAGATTTTCTAATGATGCCTGATTGTAGTAATAATTTCAGATGCTGTCTAACTTCGCCTATCATTGATGGTGGAATTCTTCGATAACGTTGCTTGAATGGATATTCATCTTCTAACTCAATCCTGTGTTGCACTGTTCTTATATGTCCAACATCAGTATCCCCCGTTGAGAATATATCTGCATAGTTGTATATCAGATTTCTTCCTTGCACAAGTTCTTCCTTTGTCAAAATTGTCTCATCTATGGTGATTTTATCCATTTGTTGCAGTGGTTCGATGGTACATGTATTAGCATGGATAGCGTTCTGTACAATCGATACAGGTTGTATTTCACATATAATAGCCTTCTCCGGTATTGACACAGTTCTCGTTGTGATGTTGCTGATTTCTACTGTCACCAAATTGTAGGTTCCTTGTCTACGGTCGACCCTATCACGCAGACATTTTCTAGTTTAAATTCTTTCCGTGGACATCTGTGTTGGCACGACATCCTCTCTCAATGTGTCCTTCTCTTCCACAACGATTGCAAGTAATGTTAGGAAAAGTCACATGTTCCTTACTACTCTGTTTTGTTTGAGTCAAGTCATTCCTAAATCCTCTACCTCTGTAGCTCTGACCTCGGTAGCGTGATCCTCTAAATGGTGGTCTAAATCTGGATCGTCCTCTCTGTGCTGTTTCAAGATTTTCCAGTCTATGGGTTATTTCCTTTAACATTCCTTTCATCTCATCTTCTGCTGGTTTTTCTTCAAAAATGGCCTTCTTTGATAGCTGTTTAGAAATTTTCCCTTCATTGTCTTGTTGATTTTCTTTCTCAATTTTCCTTAAAGCTATTCGGAGTGAATCAAATGAGTGATATTTCTCTCTTTCGTAGTGTGTAATGTCTTTCAAATCTGATCTCAAGCCTTTCCAAAGCATATCATGCAACATTTTATCAGCACTACTTTCCAGAACTTTACCTGTCATTATCGTTTTTCCCAGAATATCTTCCAGTCTGCAGCTCCATTCAGTTATGTTCTCAGTCTGTTTCTGCCTTGCACCATAGAATTCACTAAGGATTGACTCTTTCTCATCTACGTCACCATAAACACTTGTAAGTTTGTCCAATATTTCTGGAATCTTTGCTTTAGGTCCAAGTCTCATTACTGTCCGTCCTGCTTCGCCCTTCAAAGATTTCCTTATTGCTTGAGCAATTACTTCTGGAGAATGTGTTTTCTCAGTCATTAGACATTTTACTTCGTATAACCATAGATCAAATGTAGTGACATTCTTTCCTGTTGAATCAGTTCCTGCGAATGTACTAATAGCTGGAGGATGAATGTATGTTGTCGTTTTTGGAGTAGCACCAGCATTCGTACCAATTCCAGGTTCTTTCTTGATTTCCACTTTCTCCTGTTCCAAGTATGCTTTCATCCAATTAATTAAATCTTCTTTGGAATCAGCTTTTGGTATTACTTCCATACCCTGAAGAGTTTCAACAAGTTTCTTGTATTGTTCCGGTGTTGCCATCTTGTACAGTTATGTAGGATTATTTCAAACGTTGATACGGATAATTGTTTCTGTGAGTATAGTCACTGTGGTTAATTGCTTTTACATCACTTGTAAACTGGTGTTTTCCTCGACTAAATATTTTTAATTCCAAGTTCAATTTATAATAGTAATATTATTTTTTTTAAATCCAACCTTGTTTATTTAATTCTGATTTTTTTAAAAATTTAATTAAAGTTAATTTACTTTTAAATTATTCCAAGTTCACTTAAATATAACTAAGTTTTAAATCTTTAAATTGACACCTACTAAAAAAAAATGTAAACTCAATATAAATTACACACCTCAGTTGGCAAAACCCTTGGAAAAAAAAAAATAATATACACCAACTGAACTAACTTAGTACTAATTAATTTCTCTGAATATTACACCCAACAGACTAAGTATGAAATATCCCACCAGTGCAAAAATAAATTATTATAAATACTCTCTATATATATGCACAAGTTGGTTCTCAATCAAAAATACCAGACCCTTTTGACAACAATGTAAATTCAGGTCACTTCCGGTCAAGGTCACACAGAAATAATTTCAGAATAAATAAACTGTTAACATGCTCCAATTGCACCAAAAATAATATGAACAGATGCTATATGATCTACCTTCTAATCTACACACAAATAAAAAAAAAAAATATCAGTTCATCAATCTGTATACAGACAATTAATAGTGTAGACCAATATATTCACACAGTGACACAGTCAAAGTATATGCTAGCAAATCATCAATATAAGCAATGACAAAATCATAAAAATGTCAAACGTCAATTATCAAAAGTTTTTTCTGCAAATACGGACCAAAAATAATATTAAAAGTCTTGAACTTTATCAGTACGTTTAATCATTCGATCTTGTCGTCCACCAGTTCACTTAAGTTGTAATACGCAGCTGTAAGTTAACAAAACAGTACCTCAAATTCACTTGGTTCACAATTCACTGTTTACATGTGGGACTTCCGGAAAATCGAAGATCACTTCCGCTTGAGGACTATGGCGAATGACGTCACTTTGCGGGAAAAATCCTGGCGGATGAATACCGAAATGGCGAGTCAGTCACAGTCGAGGTCGTAGTAAAATGCAGAGAAGAAAACGTTGGGCGCCATTTGTTATTGTCGCTATTTTTAGCCCAGGGCATGAGGAGAGTTATTACGTATAAAACAGGTTCTCGGCAGACTTTATAATTCTTGTTACATATATAAGAACTGTTTAATAAAGGTTAAATTAGACATCATGCATTGTGTTATTTATTATCGAACGTGAATATATACATGTATGTGACTTTATCTTTGCATTTAATTTTCGCATGTGGAAAGCGGTTTCGTGGTGTAGTGGTATGTCTCTCGCTGTTTATGTGTGAAGTCCCGGGTTCGAATCCCGAATGATCCATTTTCTTTCCTTCTTTTCCCGAAATAGTTTTTTTTTACTTAATGATAGTATTCAGCATGTAATTAAAAAATTTAAGAGGTCTGGCTTGTTCAAACTCATAAAATCTTCAATACAGTGTGATAAATATTCAATATAAAAAAAGAATCTTCTATACTCATAATAAAGAATAAGCAATCAAATCTTTACATCAATATTGGCATATTTTATTTGCTTCATTATACATGTACACATTTAATAATTCTACAAATTCAGTCAGGGGGATCCGACCCCCCCCCTCCCCAAACTGCGCATGGTTTACATTTCCCTAAGCGGGTTTTTACTCTAGTAAATCAAAGTTACAAAGTTTTTACTTTGGTACTATAGTTAACCATAGTTTACTATAGTATGTTTGTTAGGGTTGCCCTGGATTCTAAAATTCTAAAACGAGAGGTATACGAATTTTGTAGCAGACAGACTTTTGAAAAAATATACTTTTAATCAAACTGGTTTCTAAAATCCCATCCCATACCACCCTATAAGGTAGAGCAATGGTAGAATTTGAATCATGACTTTAATTATTTTAAGACGTTTTTTTTCTCTGCTGTTGTGTTTTTCTCTATCATTTCGGGTTTTAACTGGAGTTTTCGATACACTTGAAGTTTTTCGTTGTGGTATTCTAGTGGCCTAACTGTGTATGCTGTAATTTTGATTGTGTGTTTAACCTCGCTCAAAGAGTCCAGCCTGATGTTCCATTTAATTGGATTTTCTCTTGTCATCTCAAGTTTAAGTTTGCACCGAGCCATTCAACTGATACTATAAATCATTGTGCTGCTGCTACTGCTTAAAACAAACTCATTTACTGTGAAAATTTGGGTGCTTTCAACAAATTCATAAATTGGTCTGCTTTGCTTGCTTAAACAAATTCAGTTGTTGTGCAAAATGTGAACTGTTTTCAACAAATTCCATGCACTGCTTTAACTTCAAGCTAAAATAATTTTAGTAACGTTCGCGGTCAGCGTAGCCCAGAATGATAACTACATACATGTTAAGTTTATTTAGAATACATGAAATATAATTGTAAGGTAATTTACCGTTCGGGGTATACCCGGAACGGCCATTATTATGTTTATTATGAGTGCATTTAATATTATGCTTTCATGTTGTTTGCTGCTGCTGCTTGCTGTTATTTGGGATCGCCTTTTACACTTGAAACCCCCTTGCTGCTTTTATATACACCACGACCAACAATCGCCAATATCAAATATTTACATTTGCAAATGTTTTCCTTTATATAACACTACTGAAGGCAAGCGTTTTTATAACTGTATAAATACAGGTATGGGGTCAAGAGGTCAAAGATGTGCGTTTGGATAAACGTTCGACGTAATTTCTCTGTGACGTCATAAAGGGTCGACGCGCGTTAAGTGGAATACATACATGCCGTTGGGTTTGAAAAATTAACGCATTTCACACGTTAAAAGTAACAATCAGGCAAAATTAAAGTATGAATTAGTCACAAATGTAAATATAAGTAATAAGGTATCATTTTTTGAGTTTTATTGAGATGTAAAACGGGTTGGCACATGATCAAATCTTCCATAAAGCCCTTCGGGCTTTATGGAATTTGATCACGTGACCAGGGATTCAGGGATCACGTGATCCCTGAATCCTCCTGATCCAAAATCTATATCCGGCGAAAAAAGTATTTTATTTCATTACCCTGTAAATACTTTTTTTAAAGATACTTTATCACTGATACAGCTGATGATTAAATATATTTCTATATAATTTAGTTGTTTATAGGATACTTACTGATATCCCGCGCAAGCACGTGCGAAATTACTTTTTTTAAGGTCCTTTGAGTAAACTCGGGTGACCTATTGCTATCTGTTTTTGTCTGTCGTCGTGCGTCGTGCGTTAACATTTGAACATATTCAGCTTCTTCCCTGCAACTGCTCAACCAGTTTCAAGCAATTTTGGCCTAAAGTATCTATGGATGAAGGGGAACAAAAATTGTGAATTTATGGTCCCTGCCCCCCTGGGGTCTGAGGGGTGGGGCCGAAACCACTAAAATTAGGTCAATCTTTAAAAATCTTCTTCTTAACTCCTGGATATCAAGCAGCTAAATTGTTGGCATGATTGTAATGAGCATTGAGTCCTCTACCAGAAATTTGAAATTCATGGCGACAGGGTCAGGGGTTCTAGAGCTAGGGCGGGGCTATATAGATTATATAGTGAAAATGCATTATTTCTTAGAAAATCTTCTTCTCTGCTCCTGCGTATTAAATGAACCAACTACTAAGTACATAGTTATGATGAGCAAGAGTGCCTCTACCAAAATTGTGAATTTTATGGCCCCAGAGTCAGGGGTTCTTGTGTTAGGGCGGGGCTCTATTGATTACATGTATATATAGTGAAAATACATTAATTCTTTGAAAAGCTTCTTCTCTGCTTCTAGGTTTAAATAGACTAAGTACATAGTAATGATAAGCAAAAGTGCCTTTACAACAATTGTGAATTTTTATGGCCCTAGGGTCAGGGGTTCTGATGTTAGGGCGTTAGTTTTCATCCATGCGCGGATCTAGAGGGGGTGGGTCGGGGGGTCCGGTCCGCCTGGAATTTGCAGAGATATTAAAGTGATACAAAAAAAACAAACAAAAGTGACCTTGAATCCCCCCCCCTCCCGCCAAGAAAAAGGAGACACGCGGACCTGTGTTAAGTAATACGTAAAAAGCATTAGAAGTCAAAAGCTGTCAGCAAACTTTTGTCAACCACTACCCCCCAACTCATCTGAGATGTATTAATAAAAAACGTTATCAAAGCAATTAATTTAAAAATCCAATTGTAGCATTTTATATGTCTAAACATATAACCATGACCATTAATCGACATTCATTTATAAAACATTGGCATAACTTACTAAGATATATTCATAAACTCATTGTATATCCAATTTCTTTATATTCATTTCCATGTCAATTCGTGATAAACAATCGCCTCAATTTTCTTTTAGACATCAGGTTCGATGCCACCTGACTTTCTTGAATTTTCAACAAATAGCGAGATGGGACATAAACGGAAAGATTTGCACATTTTGTTTTTTTAATCAATGACCAACTGAAAGCTTATTTCTTTTATATCACTAAAATCAAGTTTTGATTTAGCAATTCAAATATGACGTTTTATGAAATAAATAAGCGCTTGTTTGTTGTCATTTTTAAAAAAATGCCATTTACTTAGATAGGCCACCACTTTTCTCTCTTCAGTGGTGGCCTATCTAAGTAAATGCACTTTTCTCTGTTCAGACCCCGTGGGGATCCGGGTTAGAATAGGTCCTCAGTACCCCCTTGCTTGTCGTAAAAGGCGACTAAATGGGGCGGTCCTTCGGATGAGACCGTATAAACCGAGGCCCCGTGTCACAGCAGGTGTGGCACGATAAAGATCCCTCCCTGCTCAATGGCCCTGAGTGCCGAGCATAGGCCCAAATTTGCAGCCCTTCACCGGCAATGGTGACGTCTCCATATCAGTGAAATATTCTGGAGAGGGACGTTAAACAGTATACAATCAATCAATCTCTCTTCAGTGCTTTTACGAGGCTGTTATTCGAAAATGAGAGTCTACTAGACTTTTCATTAGATTTACGATAATTACTATGCGAGTGAAATCTGAATATAGTTTACGGACATCACCTTATACCTAAGGTATTCCTACAGGCTCAAGGACCCAATTTTTTTACCGTACGGTTACCTGAGGTGGGGGAGTGGTCTAGGTAACAGTGATGTCATTTACCTGGAGACCCCCAATACACAAGATGTCAAAAATCTGTGTATACGTAGCATTACACAGGAAGTCTGTGTTTGTTGATCAAGGTCAACATTACGTGTTTTGTGTCCAATTTTTAGTAAAACTCCTTAAATTAATTAAATTATTGCATATAAAGTTATTTAATTTGTAAACTAAATGCATTCAGTAATCTTTTGAAGGATCATAAAATTATAAAAAAATATCGTTTGATCATTTTTCTGTAAAAAGAAAGATCACGTGTAAAAACTAGAAAGCAACCAGTTCTACATAATATTTTTGTAATCTTCAGTAAAATAAATCTCCATGATTAAATATGGGTATACATGTTTAAATAAAAAAAAAAATTCCATTCATCTGTCGCGTGAACATTAATTTACCGCAATCGGAAGATTAAAAAAAAAATCTTTGTCAACAATGTTATCCATATTATTCAGTATGTCCAAGTGTTTGTGTGTTAACAAACTTACTTTGTTTGAAAGATTTCTTTTTAGGGTCGATCTCTGTTCGTTATCTTCACCTTTTCATTACGAATATTGACGGACGATAGAGGAAATTCGAGCAATATAATTCTGATATTTCTTTACAACCAGAGACGTCTTATGAGATCTCTGTTAACAACATCATGTAGATTGAATCCATTATACAAAGATAAAACATCTTTTGTAAACCATGCCGCTAGTGCTGAATATTTTTACTTATTTATATATACTTGTTATTGTTCTATTTTTTTTCATTATTTTAATCGGTGGACTTCCATTTGCGGTAAATAGAGTTTAGAACTGTGGACTGCCTATTAAATATTTCGAAAGATATCTCGGACGACATGTCACTTACAAGTACAAGACAGTCATGAGGATTAACAAATATTATATGAAATCAGTGTTTTGATTATTTACTTATTTATTTGAAAATAACAATTTAGGTCATGTTTAAAAAAGTAAAATGAATAACTTTCGTAGTTTTTAATTTTTTATTCAAATTTGCACAAAATGGAATTTGAGGAGAAAAATACTTGTATAGATTAATAAGGATTGTTTCAGAAAGGCATACTTTTGAACATCAAAGAAAGTTAACAATTTCCTTATTTTCTAGAAATTTATTATTTGCATCATTTGCAATAAAATTAGGCCAAAAATATATACCAATCTAGGCATCCATTTTTTGTTTGTATCATCTGTCCTTAAAGCTATTGTTTTTTAATGATAGACAGGCAGTAAATTATTGATCTTGAGTCAGATAGATTTTGGGGGTGTTAACATAAAATTGGGTATTCAAGTAAGAACTCTTGAGCAGCCGTTTAAGCGTTTATATGCAAAATTTTTTTAATTTATAAGTATAGATATGAATAAACGTTAAAAATGTAACCGTCAGCTCTGTAGAGTTTTATTAGCATCTCTGAAAAAAAAACTGTAGGCATATATTTGAAGTCTAGAAAACCATTGGTAATTAAACGAAAAAATATATTAATTTGCATTTTCAGACGTTGATTGGAATTGCCATAGCAACTCAAATAATAAGATGAAAAAAAAACATTTAATTATGATCAAAAGAAAGAGATAGAGAATATAACGTATAAAGTAAACTTACCGGTCGTCAGGGCCCCATGCAAGAGTATGGTCATCACAACCAAGACCAAGAGTTTATCCATATTATTCAACTAGTCTTAAGACTGCAGATAAATTAATTATTGAGTTTAAGGCCTTATATACTACAAAGGAACCTGATATACTGTTGGTGTAGTCACATTCACCAATCAATGCTTATTTATAAATAGCAATTGAAATTATGAATGTGATAGAAATATCAAATATTTGGGAAATTAAGGTAGTCCGATCCTCAGGTTTTTAAAATTTGCAGTTAAGAAATAAAAAATACCCCAAAAAATATCTCTGAATCCACGAAGTTATGTAAATTTGTCCATAGAATTTCTTTAATGTTAAAGATTAAAGTTAATCATATTATATAGGGAAAATTGCCAAATCTCCAATATTTTTGCAGAAAAAGCGAATTGGAATATCTGCAATGCTTTTTCTAATTGCAAATTGATCAACAATTATATTTTAGGTTTAAAAACGATAGGTATCCAGGCATTCAGAGAAATTGTCATGATTTTTATACTTACTTGGTATTTTTTGTCTTCTATTTCCGTCATATATTCTACAGTACATAGTGTAAAAGGTTTTTGCTATCATTGCAAGACACCACACATCACTTTGTATTTTTCATCATGTTAAAAAACTTTGGTATCTAAGCCTTGATACAAGAAACTCTTATTTCTCAAAAAACTGTATTATTTTTCCCCTCTTATAGGGTACAAATGTCAACTTTTATAAGACCTTTTCTTAGACTTCCATAAACATTGAATCTTATAAAGGTGAATGAAATGAAAATTGTTGCATGAAAATAATTCATTTTCAAGCTTAATTTTGATGCATTTCAAATTAAATATTGATTTTTGGAGTTATCCTTCCTGGCTGAGGATCGAATATCCTTAAATGATGATGAAGAAAAAAAGTAAACAGTATAATAAATTTCGCATGCTGTAATACATTTGATGTTTGATTCATAAAGGAAACATGAAACAAAAATGGGACAGTCATAACACTAAGTGAGGTGGAAGTGTTGCCTCATGTTGGATAATAAATTGAATGACAGTTTAAAAAAAATTAAATACCACGCTTATCCTTATGAGAACTATGCTAATATATATATTTTTTTAAAAATTAAAAAAGAGATATGGATATTATGAAAAGCAAACACGAACCTTTAAATTGTCAGTGATGGAATCAGGTGCCATGGAGGAGTGACCATTCCCTGACGATCTGCCTCGCCAAGTGCTTCTTGTCATGATCGGAAAATAAGAAGAAAATCAGTTGACAATTCAGTGGTTAAATACTCTTTTATGGTCTTACATAAAAAAATATCAAGTTCCATGTGATTAAAGAAATCACTGTCTAGTTTGTCGGGTATGCCCGCTATGCATAAATTGTACCATATTTCCCAGTTTTGTTGATGTCCCAGGTATATAAAAAACCAGACAGTGATACGGTATATTTACATTTAAATAAATTAAAAATTTGTTTTTAAAAAAGTCTACTAGATTTCAATTTTACGAAGTCTCACGTGTCAATTTTTAGTAGTACTTGCCTTATGACGTCAGACACAAAGACAGCTGCACGAGATTAACATGCATTTTAGGTTCTTGATCTTTCAATTGGCGAAATTCTAATTCAAATTACATAATTAAGAAATCACCTAACCAAACTTTTCCAAGAGTCATTACAGAGAAAACCATGAGAAATGAAAATATGATGGGCTAATCTCTCTCACTATGTTATGCCATTAAGTCAATTTACAGTAGACGGTAAGTCACGCTTCAGTTTTTCATTGCAGATTTCAACCTGTTATATCAAGTAAAGTTTTGTTTCAATGTGTATGCAGTGAAGCTGCACTTTATGGCATCATAAATCCTTTATCTTAAACACGCTGGTTTCAACATATCTGAAACGCTTTTTCCTGAAACAGTTTCTCTCTTACTCAACTATTCCATCGGTATGTGGGAGACATTGAATATCACATAAAATTGATATGGTACAGAATCGGGTTCATGGATACTTTCTCTTTGATGAAGGAAACAAGGACTGTTTAAAGTCAACATTTTGCAAGTTCTATGTTCGATGCAATGAACATATAAGCAAATATCATTGAAAACACTGACTTTATTTAACAGCTTCAAGGTAGCTCAGTCGGTTATAAGAACGAAGGCCATGGGGTCAAACTGCAGGCCAACTGAAGTTGATTTTAAACAAGAGGCACTGCGATCACTGAGCTCTCTTTATGATATTCCCGCCCCATACGATTGTAATGGCAAAGTCCATGTTTTACTCTTGGAAACCCGAAATAAATGTCAGATAAAATAAGTAAAATAGAAGGTGCATAATGGTATTAAGTAACAAAGAATCTGTGAATGTCTCATTAAATTTCATTCAGTGGTATAAGAGGAGTTGTGGATATGAGATTGGTATCCTAAAGCGTAAAAGACGGACGGAAGGACAGACAGACAGACGAACAGACATCCTGATCACTATCTACCCATGCCACTTTTCAAGCGGGGTATAAAAATATGTAGCAGGTGTTTTTTTGACAAGGGCTCGGCATTTTGAAATGGTAGTTGTAAGACCTCTGGATAAACCCTCAAGAACCGAGGCTCCAGTGTCACGACAGGCGTTGATACAATGAAGATTCCTCCATATGGAATGGCCCTGGGTGTCGAGTAAAAGTATGTGAAAGACAGGTGAAAACATAAGGATATAATATCTAGTTGATTCATGATTTTGCCCTTTACGAAAAGACATTGTCAATTGTCAATTTAATGATAAGCCTTCTACATAAATTGAATAAAGGAGATCATAAGACGTTTAAAAATTTAAGTGATGACGCCAAAAGATATTTACATCTAATGAATTTATTCATCTCAATTTCCTTTGAAATTTTGTGCAATTGTAATCTGTGGATAATAGAATTTACCGAATGATAACAGAATATTTCGATATTGCAAATTGATATTTACTATCAACTCCTGTTTTTAGCGTCTTTGGGTTGTTTGTCTTTGTTGTTGGTTGTGTTGCTTTTAGGTTGATTGTTTCTGTTGGTATGCTGTTGCAATCTAGAATTATATCCTATTAGCGTGTTAGATTTTTATTTTCTCTTTTTTGTGAACATTTGCTTCTAAATTATTATTTTACATTTAAATTAAACTATTTTTTAACTTGAATAGTAGGAGGGTAGATACATGTTATGATCGGGATGTCTGTCCATGGGTTCCAATCTCTTATCCGAAACTCCTATATTATAACATTGACTGAAATTTACTGAAACTTTCACAGAATCTTTGTTACATAGTGCCATTGTGCACCTCCTATGTTACTTTTTGGTCCGACTCATTAATGGTTACCAAGAGCATATTACATGTATGTACACTGTTATTCTTTCTATAATATTGAAGTGAACCCATCTCTTATCCGCAACTCCTCATGTACAACTGAATAAAATTTCATGATTCTTTCACAGATTCTTTATTATACCCTTTACTTGAAAAGTGGTAGGTTATATAGTGATTGGGATGTCCTTGCGTTCGTCTGTCTGTACATCCGTCTGTCCGTTACGCTTTGAGGTAACCATCTCTTATCGGCAACTCCTTTTACCACCGAGTGAAATTTAATTAGACTTTCACAGAATGTTTCTTACATATACGTGGGTCGTTCAATAAGTAATGCAATACACAGTATATCATTATAAATATTGAAGCCTTACGATTTATTATTCAAAAGTCGTGATTTCCTTAATTTCAAATTCTCTCCTTCATTACAATAATTTCATTTCAGATTACTTTTCCAATTATATCAGTTATATAAAAATTTCAGATAAAAAGAAATAAAGCTGCGTCGACTATTAATTTGACATCCAAGCAGGCAATGATGTACTTTTTGCTATGTTAACGAGCCATCCATTTCATATTTCTACATAAAATCACAGCAATAATAACTCCTTTGTGACGTAAATGACGCCATAATCAATGTAAAAATAATGCTTGAATCGTTAAAAATATATACCGAAATCGATGAAAAAGCAAACCAGCGTCCCACCGATAGAACGGTGATTTTTTTAAAACAAATTCTCCTTTCCATTTATTTTAAGGGACAAGAACTGCTAATTTAAAAGATTAATTTTCATAAACAGGAAAATAGTGACAAGAAGCACATAGCGGATGTGACCGGTTGGCAGGGATGCTCACTCCTTCACGGCAACTGATTCCATCTCTGATGTTTTCGAGGTCCATGTTTGCTCCGCTCCTATTTTGTTATGTTGAGGCAATATGAGATACAGCTTTATAGTCGGATTATTTTGTTGCAAATTGTAAATAGCTATTTCAATGACAGAAAGCATCTGTTGTTCAAATTTGGAATGGAAGAACTATTTAAAATCTTCGATTGAATAAAATTACATTATTGTCGTCCTGTACAATAATGAATTTTTTTAAAGAAAATAAAATTGCATGTTGAATTGAATATAGAAGTCTTTCTTCGGCTATATTTTAGTCTTATTATTCATGAAGGTTTAGGGACAGATGAAACAAACAAATAATGATTCCTGGATTGGTACTGTATTTTCCTAAATATACGCATGGAAATGATTATCACGTAATTTCTCGAGAAGCACCGCACGCGAAATAAAATTACTCGCCTTTATTATTTTAGTGCTGAAATCAATGTAAAATCTCTTGATCAACTGTCCCTTCGCGAATGATTATTCTCGCGATTTGCCGTTGAAGAGCCAATTCGCGATAATAAGTACTCGCAAAAAATAAGGAATCTACTTATTGAAACATAACTGAGGTTGTTAATCTAATATCTTTTGACAAAAGTTTTTTTGTATCAACTGTCATCAAGTTACATAAAAAATTATCATAATAACACATTTTAAGAGCAAAATAAAATATTTTAAAAATGCAGCTTATATTGCTCTAAAGGGGGGGGGGCTGTAGTTTTCATTGCGGAATGTTTCGCGCATCATAGTATAATGAAGTGTATTTAGACTATTCACTGTTTTAAAGCAATTTTTTTTCCACTTGATTACTAAAATCAAACAAAATGAAGATATAGCAGATTTCAAAATGTAATAACAATTTTATATAACTGAATTATTAACTGATTTTGAAACTGATTATGTAGGTTGACGTCGATATAGTGTGTTTTTAACGTCATGATAAACTGAAGATCTTCAAGAAAGGGATTATAAAAATGTTAAAGTAATAAACATACGCTCTTGAAATTTAAAACATTGAAAATCCCTCCATTATTCTTATATTTTTTTTCATGAAATACCTTTGTGCCTGTAATATTTTGTAGTACTCTATAAAAACAGGAAAAACGTTAATTTTTGGCCTTTTGAGATGCCTTCTCTGGTAACAAATCGGTAGAATCTTTGTTTCTTACACATAATGTACAATATAGTATTACTCATCATATATTATAGATTTAACAAAAAGACTATTGTAGTATTTGTATAATTTGCCTTAAAGTGCTAAAAATTGGCACTTTCCTATAGAATCTTATAGTAAATGTACCTATATATTTTGAGACGGTCCCTTAAAAATATCTGGACAGTAGATTTCGCCCAAACTTTGCATGCACACTAAAGTTAATGTAAGTTACATATGGTATAAAAATGAAGATTTTCACCATTGTAGTTTTCACACAATAAAACCCCACTCGGTTCCCTTAAATAGACTTATGAGCTCGAATACTGTTTGTTATCTACGTTGAATTTGAAAGGACATTTATAGCTGAACACGATTAGTAAAATGACATTGTCAGCCATATTCGATTATTCACTCGCTATATCTGAGAACCTGTATATAAGCCACTCACGTAGTCACTGATAAGAGTTATCAGTTTTCCTCGTGTAGAATGTTGCAAGCTTTACACACTAGCAAGCTACAAAAATATTTTCGTAAACTTCTTCAACGGCAGAAGAGTAGGATATCTATGTGGAAATTTTAGCGAGACGCAAACTTAGCGATTTGTCCTTAAAAACTGATATTTTATTTTCGCGCGTGAGAAGTAATTTTAGCGATTTTTAAAAGTGCTATCTACAGAAGCTTTTACAAATAAACCACAGTTAATTTTTTGCAATATTTAATTTTAGCAATCTCAGTTCTTTCGCTTATAATGCCAAAATTAAATTCTCGCTAAAAATTCTGCTTATACAGTATAAAAGAAACTAATTATTGCACAGGTCGGAGCAATATATAAAAAAACACAATTCCGATAAAATAAACAAAGGAAATGCAAGATAACCAGCACAAACGGAAGTCGCCATTTCACACTTATACCTGTGACAAAAACAGGTGATATGAATGCAAGTATATTCCAATGCTCATATTATAGATAAACCGGGTATAGTCGAAACTGGTGTACATAAGCCTACTACTATTTACGAGTCGTTTTCAGCTTTTAGAAAGAAGCCCTGGTGAAATATCTTCCAAAATGTTCAGTGCACCAAACTGCTGAAATTTGTAGCTCTCCACCGGCAAATGGAGAGCATCTCCCCGGGGGCAACTTGAAATTACACTATCTGAGGAAATATGATTCAACATGAGTTTCATCATTCCTGTCCCTATGGTTCTTAGAAAATGAAACGTATAAAGACGTTCGCATCATTAATACAATAATTAATCTTTTTAATCCTACTTTAAATGATTTTTTACACAGATATAAATAAAAACAATAAAATGTTTTTCTTTGTTTGTTATTACTTGAATTAACGGTCGCAGCTATTGCAGAAATAAGTGCTTGGTCAACATTTCAAATATTACAATTATTCAGTATATGGAGATCAATATCAATGTAATCATTAGCAATACCACCAGTGTGAGCATTAAAATCATCAATCCAACAGACCTGAAGATTCACATTTACAATAGTGTTTTCTCTGTCAGTGATCATATCAATATAACTTTAAAGACTATTTGCAGGGGGAAAATACAGTACCCCAAATATGTTTTTGATTAGAAAATTTTCATTCGAGAAGTTTTTCATCCAAGAAGAAATCCAAACATACAATAACTGGAACCCAGATTAAAAGTCCGGGGAACTACAGTAGGCATGTCACCTGTACAGATTTTTTGATCAGTGGCTGTTCCATCAATGAAACGTATAAAGACGTTCGCATCATTAATACAATAATTAATCTTTTTAATCCTATTTTAAATGATTATTTACATAGATATAAATAAAAACAATAAAATGTTTCTCTTTGTTTGTTATTACTGGAATTAACGGTCGCAGCTGTTGCAGAAATAAGTGCTTGGTCAACATTTCAAATATTACAATTATTCAGTATATGGAGATCAATATCAATGTAATCATTAGCAATACCAATGTAATTAAATTCTTATGTTTACATCCACTGAATATTTCTCCTTCATTTCATAAGAAAAACACAAAATTACACACAAAAGAAAAAAAATCAGCAATATTCGATAGTAAACAAAAATACTGGGGAAATTTTTGATTTCAGTGAGGTGTATAATATCGTATTTTCCCCTAAATCTGATTCTGTTGATTTTCATTTATTTTTCTTTTTATTGTCAATTCAAAATTGTTTTTCATTTTTTTCATTTTTGAAATTTTTACTAATATTTTGCAAAAATGATGAATACGCTTTAGAATATCACGCCTGTCTCGCTCTAATTTTTTTTGGGGGGGAAATGATGTTGGAAAATGTTTGTGCGTACAAACGTACGCCTGGCTATACGCGCCTGCTGTCATATATTCTCTCCATTGGAGGGAAACATGTTTTCCTTTACAACGCAAAATACAAACTGATTTTGGGGAGTTGCATTCTTATATAAAAACTAGCATCCCCCGAAATCCACCTGTAATTGTCCATTCTTTAGACAAAGACCTTTTGTTTTTTTGCAACTGGAAACGCAATGGCTATTCAACAAATTGCTGTGCACCCCAAGCTAACCTGTAACCGTCCATTCTGTAAACAAAGAATTTATAGTATATGTGCTACCTGTTTTGGACATTTTTTGTTAAATTTTCAGAACAAACAGAATCATGTTTTAAGTAGGAGAAAGGCCTCAAACTGTCCATTCTATGAGAGAAAAAACTAATCCCGGGCCTACGGCCCTCGATTAGTTCTTTCTCTCACAGAATGGACAGTTTGAGGCCTTTCTCCTTTACTTAAAAGTACTAGTACCGAAGATTTCATCCTTTCTAAGCTATCATTATTGCTGATCACGCCCTTTGTTACCTGCATGGGTTTCTTCTAATTATACCCCCGCTTGAAAAGTGGGAGGGTATACTGTAATCAGTAAGTCCGTCCGTCCGTCTGTCTGTTACGCTTTGTGGTACCCATCTCTTGAAAGTGAAGTTATTACCGTAACTTTTGACCCCTATATGGCACAATTTTCAAGTGGGATACCAAAAAACAAAAACCGATGTGCACAACTTCAATCTTTCTATTACTGTAAACCAAGTATTATTCGCATCATCTTTTATTCGCGATTCGTCAGTTTAAAATCAATCCGTGACGATTAATTTCCGGGACCGAGGAAACATTCTCAACAAATTTTTAGCAGAATGACTGGTTCGCGGCGATTAATATTCGCTAGTTAAAGGAGGCCGCAGAAGTCGCGGATATTTCTCGCACGCGAATAAAAGTTGGTTTACAGTGTCTAAAATCAGAAGAATTTCTGCTCCAACTTTTGCCATCTCCAAGCCTTTTTCTGCTCAAAAGCCCCGAGTGCCGAGTGTAGAACAAAATTTGCAGCTCTCCACCGGAATCCACTGGCGTCTCAATATAAGTGAACAAGTTGCTGTCCTTTAAAAAAAAGACTACAATGCGTGGACCATATGCATGTGTTTCTTACCGAAATAAAATTTAAGAAAATTTCTAGGTGTAGTGAATATTCATGTAGGTTTGTTCACATTTTTACAATGATCTCCCAATTATGACTGTTGTAGTCTCAAGGCAAAATTGTTAAATTCTATCTCCGATTATACTTTAGTTTAATCGGGCTACTTTGATACATGTAACCCAAAATGGTCGGGACTTGACATTGTTCTGGATTTATATAAGGAAGAAATCTATCATGGGAAAAATAGATCTGATGGTACACGCGTAGCACAGCTTTGTAGTACACATGTTTTTTTTTTGTCGGAGCCCCCATCCCCCCCCTACCCTCATTAAAAACCGTTGCTACAGACCCCTGTCAAACGGTATTTGGATTGCTGAAACATCGAATTATTTTGTGAGCTTTGATGTACAAAACTAATGTCGGTGAAATTTTGTTCTATCTTTAAAAAGCTAAAACTAGTCGTTGAATGACGTTTTTTATACAAGTTGTTAAGTGACATGTATCTATATACTGCAAGTTCTAGATATTATTTTGTGTGAATTTTCATTTTGAGAGTACACCATTTCCTTGAAACTTTGCTTTAGTGGGCCGACTGGGATTTTATTGTGTGAAAACTACAATAGCGAAACTCTTTATTTTTATACCATATGTAACTTACATTAACTTAAATGTACATGCAAAGTTTGGGCGAAATCTACCGTTCAGGTATTTTTAAAGAAAAACTAAAGAGAGATCACTTCGCAACAACCCAATGTACAGTTGTCAGTCAGGCGGAACAAACCTCAGTATAAGCACACTTTTTCCGAGGACAAGAATATCTCACTTTGTGTTACTCGATACAGGTATTCTTGGTAGCATTGAGCTGCGATGAATTTCAATTGTATATATTTCTTAGAGTTTAATCAGATTGATTTTGACTACATATATCAGTAACTGTACTCCCTTGGATTTCATTAAGGTCTATGTAATTTGCCAAATTAATGGCATGTTTTATCATATTCACGGATAAATACCCTAGAAATAAAGAATAAAATTTCAGGGACAATAGACATTACCATTGATGCACAATGAGAAGTAAAAAAAAAATCATTTATTACATTTGGAGATAACAAACTCAGAAAATCAATGAAACGGTACCTCCTACCTCTACTCACTAAAATAGATTTAGGAAAAACAAATTATCATATGTATTCAGTCTAATGTCATTAATCGGAATGGAAATCAACAATCTTTTTGTAGAGAGAAAAAGAAAAAAAACGGTTCTATAGGTCAGATCCCTATTTTTGATGAAGTGATCCTTTATCTAGAGTTTTAAATTAAAATAACATGATTGGGTAAACTCTTTGTTGTACTGATTGTTCTCTGTCTGTTGGCCCTGGCGACCAGTTTACTTAATTAACTTGATACGCGTTTAATTATGTTTCTTTTTCATAATAATATTTGAATTGCTATTCTATTCAAGTCTTTAAAAATTTAAATGCAAATATATTATATCGTATATTAACTTTCTACGTTTTTTCTGGTCATCAAATGTAAGATATTAATTTTTTTTCAGAGATGATATTAAACTCTACGGATTTGACAGTTATATTTTTTACGTTTATTCATATATCCTATGAACGAAGAAAATAAAGAAGTGCGAACGATAGCATTGTTCTACCGCCTACCTCCAAGTCAATTTTCAAAAGTTAAAATATTCGATGCATTTTTGATAATTTTTATAGATAATTATATGGATTTTCATAAAACAATACTTATTTGGGAAAACAAAGAGCGATAACTCTAAAATGTTGGCAAAACTTGTGTTTTTTTCTATTAAAATCAACGGAAAACGGAAATTATTTTTAAAACACCTTTCCCCATCGCGTCAAAAAAATTCCATTTTACAGATACACTGTAATATGGACTGTTATTTCACAAATTCATACCGTAGCTTTTTGTGTGACACGGGGTGGGAACATATGATTATTGCCAAAAAACGACAAGAATGCTTATTTTCCACCAATTTCAAAGCGATTTAAAACTGAAACATTATATTTTATTAATATATTTATGTTTTATTAATTTGCCTAAAACATAAGAAACTAGAGGTACTCAATGGCTATTCAACAAATTGCTGTGCACCCCAAGCTAACCTGTAACCGTCCATTCTGTAAACAAAGAATTTATAGTATATGTGCTACCTGTTTTGGACATTTTTTGTTAAATTTTCAGAACAAACAGAATCATGTTTTAAGTAGGAGAAAGGCCTCAAACTGTCCATTCTATGAGAGAAAAAACTAATCCCGGGCCTACGGCCCTCGATTAGTTCTTTCTCTCACAGAATGGACAGTTTGAGGCCTTTCTCCTTTACTTAAAAGTACTAGTACCGAAGATTTCATCCTTTCTAAGCTATCATTATTGCTGATCACGCCCTTTGTTACCTGCATGGGTTTCTTCTAATTATACCCCCGCTTGAAAAGTGGGAGGGTATACTGTAATCAGTAAGTCCGTCCGTCCGTCTGTCTGTTACGCTTTGTGGTACCCATCTCTTGAAAGTGAAGTTATTACCGTAACTTTTGACCCCTATATGGCACAATTTTCAAGTGGGATACCAAAAAACAAAAACCGATGTGCACAACTTCAATCTTTCTATTACTGTAAACCAAGTATTATTCGCATCATCTTTTATTCGCGATTCGTCAGTTTAAAATCAATCCGTGACGATTAATTTCCGGGACCGAGGAAACATTCTCAACAAATTTTTAGCAGAATGACTGGTTCGCGGCGATTAATATTCGCTAGTTAAAGGAGGCCGCAGAAGTCGCGGATATTTCTCGCACGCGAATAAAAGTTGGTTTACAGTGTCTAAAATCAGAAGAATTTCTGCTCCAACTTTTGCCATCTCCAAGCCTTTTTCTGCTCAAAAGCCCCGAGTGCCGAGTGTAGAACAAAATTTGCAGCTCTCCACCGGAATCCACTGGCGTCTCAATATAAGTGAACAAGTTGCTGTCCTTTAAAAAAAAGACTACAATGCGTGGACCATATGCATGTGTTTCTTACCGAAATAAAATTTAAGAAAATTTCTAGGTGTAGTGAATATTCATGTAGGTTTGTTCACATTTTTACAATGATCTCCCAATTATGACTGTTGTAGTCTCAAGGCAAAATTGTTAAATTCTATCTCCGATTATACTTTAGTTTAATCGGGCTACTTTGATACATGTAACCCAAAATGGTCGGGACTTGACATTGTTCTGGATTTATATAAGGAAGAAATCTATCATGGGAAAAATAGATCTGATGGTACACGCGTAGCACAGCTTTGTAGTACACATGTTTTTTTTTTGTCGGAGCCCCCATCCCCCCCCTACCCTCATTAAAAACCGTTGCTACAGACCCCTGTCAAACGGTATTTGGATTGCTGAAACATCGAATTATTTTGTGAGCTTTGATGTACAAAACTAATGTCGGTGAAATTTTGTTCTATCTTTAAAAAGCTAAAACTAGTCGTTGAATGACGTTTTTTATACAAGTTGTTAAGTGACATGTATCTATATACTGCAAGTTCTAGATATTATTTTGTGTGAATTTTCATTTTGAGAGTACACCATTTCCTTGAAATTTTGCTTTAGGGGGCCGACTGGGATTTTATTGTGTGAAAACTACAATAGCGAAACTCTTTATTTTTATACCATATGTAATTTACATTAACTTAAATGTACATGCAAAGTTTGGGCGAAATCTACCGTTCAGGTATTTTTAAAGAAAAACTAAAGAGAGATCACTTCGCAACAATCCAGATTTTAAACTTTACCTGTGCTGGGAGTTTTGATACAATTTTAAAATTATATAGTAGTAAAAAGTTTTTTTTCTATTATATATTGATTTATTTTGACTGTTTGAAAAAACCTACCCATTAAAAAAAAATGATATCATACTATAAATTCAAATATTAAAACAAAGATTGTTTAGATGTTAGTGTATTTGTTAATTAAAAAAAAAGAAATCTTGTAACAACTAAATTACACCTAATTAATTCATCCTCAGGATCCAGTCTATTATGAAACATGCTAACAAAAATTGCTTGTAAATTCTTATCTGAATAAAAAAGGGAATGTAAAAATTAGAAATATCCTATACAAACCGCAGGCAGCTGACGAGTGGATGCTACCAGCTTCATAAACTTTTTATAAGACACAAAAGCTTATTAAAAATAAATTCATGATTTTCTAGTCTATCATTCTTATATTTCAATATCTGATATCATTTTCCGCTTTTGTTAAGATTGAGAGATGGGCCCTATATGGTATATAAAATACACCATATAGGGCCAATCTCTAGATCTTAACAAAAGTGGAAAATGATATCAGATATCGTAACTTTAGAATAATACACTAGGAAACCATGTATATATGATAAGTTTTTGTGTCTAACATAAATTCTCAGAAGTTGGGGGTAAGGGGGTGGTTACACAATCCATTCGTCAGGTGACACAAACTGTATGCATGTATATTTGACCATATTTCAAACCATGCGTGCAAAATGAGCGGTTGTATTTCTTTCATATGACTAGTGAGAATTGAATGATTTGATTTGAACAATAAGTATGCCGAAAGTACATTATGCCCAACTGCTGCACTTCAGAAATAAGGAATTTCATTCGGAATGCTTATACTTCCAAAAGTAACGTTTATCGAAAAATTATCGTTATACATGTAGTAGAAGAGTCGGCTTACATCTACAAAAATGTATCAGAAAAGATTAAGAATGTCCTAAATTTCAGCAGATTGGTGCACTGAACATTTTGGACGATATTTCACCAGGGCTTCTTTCTAAAAGCTGAATACGACTCGTAAATAGGCTTATGTACACCATTTTCGACTATATATCGACTATATATCTATGATATGAGCATTGGAATATATTTCTTGCATTCATAACACTTGTTTTTGTCATGGGTATAAGTGTGAAATGGCGACTTCCCTTCGTGCTGGTTATCTTGCATTTCCTTTGTTTGTTTTATTGCAATTTTATTTGTTTTTTTTATTGCTCCGACCTGTGCAATTATTAGTTTCTTTTATACTGTATAAGCAGAATTTTTAGCGAGGGCTGAATTTTGGCATTATTAGCGAGGGAACTGAGATTGCTAAAATTAAATATCGCAAAAAATTAACTGCGGTTTATTTGTAAAAGCTTCTTTAGTGAGCATTTTATAAAATCGATAAAATTACTTTTTCCGCGAAAAATAAAATACCAGTTTTAAGGACAAATCGCTAAATTTGCGTCTCGCTAAAATTTCCACATATAGATATCTTACTTTTCTGCCCTTGAAGAAGTTTACAAAAAATATTTTTGTAGCTTGCTAGTGCTGTAAAGCTTGCAACATTCTACACCAGGAAAAACTTATTGCTCCTACCAGTGACTACGTGAGTGGCTTATATACAGGTCCTCATATATAGCTAGTGAATAATCGAATACGACGGACAAAGTCATTTAACTAATCGTGTTCAGCTTTAAATGTCCTTTCAAATTCAACGTAGATAACAAACAGTATTCGCGAGCAAAAGTCTATTTAAGAGTGGAGTGAAAACTACAATGACGAAACTCTTCATTTTTATACCATATGTAATTTACATTAACTTAAATGTGCATGCAAAGTTTGGGCGAAATCTACCGTCCAAGTATTTTTAAGGGACCGTCTCAAAATATAGGTACATTTACTATAGGAATAATTAGGACAGTGTCAATTTTAAGTACTTTAAAGCAAATTATACAAATACTACAATAGATTTTTTGTTCAAACTATAATATATGATGAGTAATACGATATTGTACATTATGTGTAAGAAACACAAAATTTTACCGACTTGATACCAAATGGGGCATCTCAAAAGGCCAAAAATTAGCTATTTTCCCTGTTTATAAGGAGTATTACAAAATCTTAGGGGCACAAAGGTATTTCATGAAAAAAATATTAGAATAATGCAGTATGCCTACTGTAGTTCCCCGGAACTTTCCCCGGACTTTTAATCTTGGTTCCAGTCATTGTATGTTAGGATTTCTTCTTGGATAAAAAAATTCTCGAATGAAAATCTTCTAATCAAAAACATTTTTGGGGTACTGTATTTTCCCCCTGCAAATAGTCTTTAAAATTATATTGATATGATCACTGACAGAGAAAACACTATTGTAAATGTGAATCTTCAGGTCTGTTGAATTGATGATTTTAATGCTCACACTGGTGGTATTGCTAATGATTACATTGATTTTGATCTCCATATACTGAATAATTGTAATATTTGAAATGTTGACCAAGCACTTATTTCTGCAATAGCTGCGGCCATTAATTCAAGTAATAACAAACAAAGAAAAACATTTTATTGTTTTTATTTATATCTGTGTAAAAAATCATTTAAAGTAGGATTAAAAAGATTAATTATTGTATTAATGATGCGAACGTCTTTATACGTTTCATTTTCTAAGAACCATTGGGACAGGAATGATGAAACTCATGTTGAATCATATTTCCTCAGATAGTGTAATTTCAAGTTTGTTCAAATCATGACCCCCGGGGAGATGCTCTCCATTTGCCGGTGGAGAGCTACAAATTTCAGCAGTTTGGTGCACTGAACATTTTGGACGATATTTCACCAGGGCTTCTTTCTAAAAGCTGAAAACGACTCGTAAATACTAGTAGGCTTATGTACACCAGTTTCGACTATACCCGGTTTATCTATAATATGAGCATTGGGATATACTTGCATTCATAACACTGTTTTTGTCACGGGTATAAGTGTGAAATGGCGACTTCCGCTTGTGCTGGTTATCTTGCATTTCCTTTGTTTATTTTATCGGAATTGTGTTTTTTTATATATTGCTCCGACCTGTGCAATAATTAGTTTCTTTTATACTGTATAAGAAGAATTTTTAGCGAGAATTTAATTTTGGCATTATAAGCGAAAGAACTGAGATTGCTAAAATTAAATATTGCAAAAAATTAACTGTGGTTTATTTGTAAAAGCTTCTGTAGATAGCACTTTAAAAAATCGCTAAAATTACTTCTCACGCGCGAAAATAAAATATCAGTTTTTAAGGACAAATCGCTAAGTTTGCGTCTCGCTAAAATTTCCACATAGATATCCTACTCTTCTGCCGTTGAAGAAGTTTACGAAAATATTTTTGTAGCTTGCTAGTGTGTAAAGCTTGCAACATTCTACATGAGGAAAACTGATAACTCTTATCAGTGACTACGTGAGTGGCTTATATACAGGTTCTCAGATATAGCGAGTGAATAATCGAATATGGCTGACAATGTCATTTTACTAATCGTGTTCAGCTATAAATGTCCTTTCAAATTCAACGTAGATAACAAACAGTATTCGAGCTCATAAGTCTATTTAAGGGAACCGAGTGGGGTTTTATTGTGTGAAAACTACAATGGTGAAAATCTTCATTTTTATACCATATGTAACTTACATTAACTTTAGTGTGCATGCAAAGTTTGGGCGAAATCTACTGTCCAGATATTTTTAAGGGACCGTCTCAAAATATATAGGTACATTTACTATAAGATTCTATAGGAAAGTGCCAATTTTTAGCACTTTAAGGCAAATTATACAAATACTACAATAGTCTTTTTGTTAAATCTATAATATATGATGAGTAATACTATATTGTACATTATGTGTAAGAAACAAAGATTCTACCGATTTGTTACCAGAGAAGGCATCTCAAAAGGCCAAAAATTAACGTTTTTCCTGTTTTTATAGAGTACTACAAAATATTACAGGCACAAAGGTATTTCATGAAAAAAAATATAAGAATAATGGAGGGATTTTCAATGTTTTAAATTTCAAGAGCGTATGTTTATTACTTTAACATTTTTATAATCCCTTTCTTGAAGATCTTCAGTTTATCATGACGTTAAAAACACACTATATCGACGTCAACCTACATAATCAGTTTCAAAATCAGTTAATAATTCAGTTATATTAAATTGTTATTACATTTTGAAATCTGCTATATCTTCATTTTGTTTGATTTTAGTAATCAAGTGGAAAAAAAATTGCTTTAAAACAGTGAATAGTCTAAATACACTTCATTATACTATGATGCGCGAAACATTCCGCAATGAAAACTACAGCCCCCCCCCCTTTAGAGCAATATAAGCTGCATTTTTAAAATATTTTATTTTGCTCTTAAAATGTGTTATTATGATAATTTTTTATGTAACTTGATGACAGTTGATACAAAAAAACTTTTGTCAAAAGATATTAGATTAACAACCTCAGTTATGTTTCAATAAGTAGATTCCTTATTTTTTGCGAGTACTTATTATCGCGAATTGGCTCTTCAACGGCAAATCGCGAGAATAATCATTCGCGAAGGGACAGTTGATCAAGAGATTTTACATTGATTTCAGCACTAAAATAATAAAGGCGAGTAATTTTATTTCGCGTGCGGTGCTTCTCGAGAAATTACGTGATAATCATTTCCATGCGTATATTTAGGAAAATACAGTACCAATCCAGGAATCATTATTTGTTTGTTTCATCTGTCCCTAAACCTTCATGAATAATAAGACTAAAATATAGCCGAAGAAAGACTTCTATATTCAATTCAACATGCAATTTTATTTTCTTTAAAAAAATTCATTATTGTACAGGACGACAATAATGTAATTTTATTCAATCGAAGATTTTAAATAGTTCTTCCATTCCAAATTTGAACAACAGATGCTTTCTGTCATTGAAATAGCTATTTACAATTTGCAACAAAATAATCCGACTTCAAAGCTGTATCTCATATTGCCTCAACATAACAAAATAGGAGCGGAGCAAACATGGACCTCGAAAACATCAGAGATGGAATCAGTTGCCGTGAAGGAGTTCTATATTCAATTCAACATGCAATTTTATTTTCTTTAAAAAAATTCATTATTGTACAGGACGACAATAATGTAATTTTATTCAATCGAAGATTTTAAATAGTTCTTCCATTCCAAATTTGAACAACAGATGCTTTCTGTCATTGAAATAGCTATTTACAATTTGCAACAAAATAATCCGACTATAAAGCTGTATCTCATATTGCCTCAACATAACAAAATAGGAGCGGAGCAAACATGGACCTCGAAAACATCAGAGATGGAATCAGTTGCCGTGAAGGAGTGAGCATCCCTGCCAACCGGTCACATCCGCTATGTGCTTCTTGTCACTATTTTCCTGTTTATGAAA
The DNA here is from genome assembly GCA_003671525.1 of Saccostrea glomerata. NCBI lineage: Eukaryota > Metazoa > Mollusca > Bivalvia > Ostreida > Ostreidae > Saccostrea > Saccostrea glomerata. The sequence continues at coordinate 970,539 of PRKT01000081.1, read as the reverse complement.
ATTAATCTTTTAAATTAGCAGTTCTTGTCCCTTAAAATAAATGGAAAGGAGAATTTGTTTTAAAAAAATCACCGTTCTATCGGTGGGACGCTGGTTTGCTTTTTCATCGATTTCGGTATATATTTTTAACGATTCAAGCATTATTTTTACATTGATTATGGCGTCATTTACGTCACAAAGGAGTTATTATTGCTGTGATTTTATGTAGAAATATGAAATGGATGGCTCGTTAACATAGCAAAAAGTACATCATTGCCTGCTTGGATGTCAAATTAATAGTCGACGCAGCTTTATTTCTTTTTATCTGAAATTTTTATATAACTGATATAATTGGAAAAGTAATCTGAAATGAAATTATTGTAATGAAGGAGAGAATTTGAAATTAAGGAAATCACGACTTTTGAAAATAAATCGTAAGGCTTCAATATTTATTATGATATACTGTGTATTGCATTACTTATTGAACGACTCATGTATATGAACAAACATTCTGTGAAAGTCTAATTAAATTACACTCATTGGTAAAATTATGAATAAGAATTTATTCCACAATATATATACATGAGAAGAAGAAAACACTTGCTATGGTCTTCAACTAGACATTTATTAAAAAAATCAAAAACATATAGCCAAACCAAAATGGTTATTTTCATTCTTATGTCGATACAATATATCTCAATGATCTTGAAATAACCATGAGGCTCATGGGCCAAATTACTCACCTGAGCACATCGGCAAAGAAAGCGCACAAATCATTTCAGTTTTGAAAAATTACGTTGAATTTTATACTAAAGATGCATCCATATCAATATAACATATAACGTTGCTGTTCTTGAGAAAAAGATTTAATTTTTTTTTTAAAGATCTCCATCCCATATTTTTCTTTATAAAAAAATTGATCATTTGACCCTCCCTACACCAAGGGATCATGATTTGGGGATAATGATAGGGATCATGAACAATTTTAAATCTTTACAACATAAGGATGCTTACATGTCAATATAACTAAACATAAATTTTCTGTTCTTGAGAAAAAGATTCTTTACTTGATCCCACCCTAACCTATACAACAAGAGGATGCTTCCATATAGATATCACCAATAATGACTTTGCAGTTCTTGAGAAAAAAATTCTTTTAAAGGTTTTTGCAATATACATGTATTCCTATGTAAAACTTTGATCGGCCATTATGGTCCCACCCTACCTCCGGGGGTCATGATTTGAACAAACTTGAAACTACACAACCTAAGGAAATATAATTCAGCATGATTTTAATCTTTTCTTGTCCCAATGGTTCTTGAGGAAAAAAAATTAAAGATTTTTCCTATATATACCCATGTAAAACTTTTATCGGCCATTACGGCCCCACTCTAAAATCCCCCTGGGGTCATGATTTTAACAAAATTGAAACTACACTATCTGAGGATGATTTCACATAAGTTTCATCTTTCCTGGCCCAGTGATTTTTGAGAATTTTTAAAAATGATTACATTATTTATCATTAATTTGTTATTATCTCCCATTGGAAGAGAGTGTTGCCTTTCATTTGAACAAACTTGAAGCCCCTTCACTCAAAAATACTCTGTATTGTACCAAATTTTGTTGAAACCGTCTAATAGTTCTTTAGAAGAAGATGAAAATGTGAAAAAGTTTACGACGACAACAAAACAACGACAGACAACGGACAAATTTTGATCAGAAAAGCTCCCTTGAGCCTTTTGCTCAGGTAGGCTAAAACTACCACAGAGTCTGACACATGAATATGTGGAGATAACGCACAATATTCAAGCTCACAAGTCCATTTGACATTACAGAATCGGAGCAGGGCAAACAAGGACAGGGTCTCCGAAACATCAGAGGTGGGATCAGGTACCATGGAGGAGTGAACATCCCATGTCGACAGGTGCTCCCTGTCATTTTATGAAATTATACTACCGAAAATCTAAATAGTGTTTTCCTTTGAGATGTTAAGTGAACAAGATAAAAAGAGAACAAAGTACTCTTGGAAGATTACTAAAGTGTGGGGTTGAATACGATTGTTATGAATATATACATTAAAGGCTTAAAATCATCTGGGATTAAAGCAATATCATACATGTTAACCTATATTGTGATGAAAAATAGGGAGATTCAGACCTCAAAAGCGGTAGCATTGCGCGTTCTGAGTTAGCCCCGATTAAGTTTATCATGCAGAGCAATCGATTTTCTTTTAAATCTGTTAAAAAACTTTACAACTGTCATACAATTAAATTAAACAAAACGAAGCGATAATACTTATCCTTTTAACACTTCGATGTATACCATTAATAAAAAAAATAAAGAGACTAGTAAAAAAATCTTCCAAACAGATGACTTGCATGTAATATCGCTCATAACGTACAAATTTTAAAAAAATGTCTCGAAGGAGGACCCCTCGTATATTCCCACCTTTTCCCCATGCTTTTTTCAGAGTTGAGGTAATTTCAAGTATGGCAAAATCAATTAAATTTTTTTGTTATATATTTTTTCTATCACTGATAAAGAGTCTTTTTTTTTTTTAGAAATATTGACGGGGTAATGAACTAAGTCGTTTTGCACATGTTACAAGATATGGAGGATGGTTAGGTCGATTATATGGATGATAAGGAAGATTTGGAGGATTGGGAGGACTACAACACAGGAGCACTAAATACAAAACTTGCATTCATTCAAATTCGATCAAATGTACTTGATTTTTGTTGTAAACGAGGCTGGGGGTCAACAAATTAACCACCAGATATAACTTAATTTTTTAGATATCATATCTTAAGCTGTTAACTGTCATTTGGAAAATGTTTTTCATAAATTTTAGTTCTTAATTTGATCATTTTATTATATCTTTATATGGGTCTCCTCTTCTAAAGGAGATCAAAATAGTCTAAAAACGGCCACAACCACCAAGCCCCTTTAAACGCCGACATAGCAATGTTTCAGATATATTTTAGCGGCTCATATTTTAGCAGATCATGTACTTTAATGGATAAATGATCTAATTATAATACAGTTATACATAACAGCTGTTTTTTAAGTTTTATAGACCAATGCATACAATAGATAATCTCTTTAATTCATGGTTAATGATGCATATTTCAGTCCTATGTTGCGTAAATTTCATGAGAGTATCTCGTCAGAATTTTAAGCAAAGTTTCAATGAAATGGTGTACCCTCAAAATGAAAATTCACACAAAATAAACTCTGTGAAGTAAGAGCCTCACTCGCTCTAGTCACTTCAAGATATCCTTTACTGTTGGATACCATATACCCCTGCATAGGAGATTGACCCATCTGCTGCCACACCTACTGCATAGATCTTCCCAACCCGATGAAATTGTGTGGAATGACTTTGACATTCCTTATGAAAATCCCAAATGTCTTCAAAGGGATTAAAATCCGGGGATTTGACAGTGCTTCATCAAACAGAAGGCTTTTAGTCAATGTCCTTGGGTGTTTAGTACGTTAGTACACCGTGTAATGGATAATTCAGACGGATTGAGGTGATATTAGACTACTATGAGCACCGATTTCTTATTCTTTTTATACGATTGAAATTGTTTGTTTTCATGTTTCTTAGATTGTTTCAGGACAGTTTAACACTCTTTTAACCTGTTGTAACGCGAAACCTTTGCCTCAGACGAAGATTAAAGTCACTTACGGTTTGGTCAAATTTTGTCCAAAGTGAGTAAAACGGGGTGCAAGGATGATCCAGATATCAGCATTTCAACCGCTCTCCCTTCTTTCTCAATGGTCATTTTTGCTAATCTTTTGTGTTTTTAGTGAATAATGATGACAAAAAGATGCTAATTACAAAACACAGGTGCTGCAAAGTAGAGATTTATTGTTTTTAAGCCTCGTCACGGAACATTAATTTTCATCAATGATCATTGATTTTCTTTCAACAAATGTTGAGAAGACTCATTTGTTGTAATTATTTGAATATATCACTCCATTCTATAAAGTAGTTTTTAAATAAATGCACTTATTACATTGAGCACTTAGAAGTTTTGTTAAGTGCATATGTACCAAGATTGGTTTTGACTTCAAACATGATGCAATCAACTATTTATTTGTGTTTGAATAAAGATTAACAGTTCCCAATAGCAATTAACATTTTTCTTTACACAGACAAGTGAAGGCAATTTTAACATATATGAATCCGCTGTATATTTAAGAAATAAAAATAAGCATAATCGTGCATCATTATTATACCCCCCGCTTGAAAAGTGGGGGTATATAGTAATCGGTATTTCCGTCCGTCCGTCCGTCTGTTACGCTTTGGGGTACCCATCTCTTATCCGCAACTCCTCTCATACCACTGAATGAAATTTAATGAAACTTTCACAGAATCTTTATTACATATTGCCATGGTGCACCTCCTATTTTACTTTTTGATCTGACATATATTTTGGATTTTCCAGAGCAAAACATGAATACTGCCATTATATTCATATGGGAGGCGGGGGGTATTATTTAGTGAGCTCATTGCTCACAGTACCTCTAGTTTTTTGACAAGAGACATGCTTTTCCCCTTCCGCTGCATACAATCGATGTATTTAGCTCGATTAGGACTTTTTCAGAAATTAATTAAGTCATTTATAAGACATTGAATTGCTTTTTGAAAATTACCTGTGTTAAAACGAATGTATCAGACATAATATTGTTAAGATTTAAAAGAATTTCAACCAAATTATCCATGAAATAATACATTAAATATGTCATAGGATATAAATATTGATACAAATGACATTCATCAGGGCTGGGAAGGTGGGGAGGGGAGTCCAGTCCAGTATCACCTCAGTGAAAACGGTGCACATCAGATGTGAATTTTAAAGATGTCAATTCAACTTCCGTCTGTGACGGTTATTCGTTCCGAGAAAATATGAAAAGTATTTTATCGTTACTACAAGAACAAATGACGTAAAACTTGCGAAGGCCCCAAAAAGTTATTGTTTCCAAAGGAAGTGCTACAGATTGGAATAGAAATTATTATTGTCACTGAAATCTATCAAATATCTATAAAATTTACATTTAGGAGGTATTGTAAAGCATAATCAATATCAATAATGACTATGTTTTAGCAGTTTTTGTCTCAGTAGATGTATAGTCACGTAAATGACATAATACATGTCAGCTGTTTGTGAAGTATATTTTAAAAGAACTTTTCATTAAAACAACTTTCAAGAAAAAAAAATTATTTTGTTAGATTGATTGATTGATTGTATATTGTTTAACGTCCCTCTTGAGAATCTTTCACCCATATGGAGACGCCACCACTTGCCGGTGGAGAGCTGCAAATTTTTTCCTATGCTCGGCACTTAGGGCCATTGAGCAGGGAGGGATCTTTTTCGTGCCAGCACCTACTGCGACACGGGGCCTCGGTTTATATTTTGTAAGAAACCCAATCTCGCTTTCTAATGGTAATCCGGGAATGACAAACCTAACTCTGTAAAAAAAAAGATAATGCACGCCGTAGTGACGGTGCCCACGCGACACAAAATTACATTACTTTTCGTACATGTATATTAATAACATACATGTAACTGCAAAAGTGTCTCAATATGTAGCTTATAAAAAGGTTAATAACGAAAAGGGACTTGAACTAAGTTTTGATATTTTAGATTAAGGTTTTTGTTATTCTGCATTTCGATTATTTGTATTTTGCTTCATTTAAATAGAAAAATATATAGAAGTGGGGGGGGGGGGGGGGGGGTTGTTACATGTACTGATTATTAAGATGTACAATTATGACTACTAATGAACAAGTTTATATCAAGAATTTGATTTCAAACTAGAGACAGTCCTTTCATATTTTCTGTTGATCTCCTCTCGACTTGGACCCTTGGTCGATCATTTACAGCCGACATCATTGCAATGACTGCGCATTGCTTAGAAAACAAAACGCACAGACCTCTATAGCTGGCATGGATAAAATATGTAAATCATACACATAACATTTCAATGTAGTGTAATATTTATTTATACAAGTCTAGAAAATCATGCCTGTTAGACAGTACTACTACATTGTACTACTAAATTCTGGGATCCCTTCCCGGAAATTCGTGTTGTTTTTTTTTTTACTCTCCCGCTTGAAAATCAGGAGGGTTATGGTGATCGATATGTCCACCCGTCTGTCTTTTTTTGTTACGCTTTGGGGTACCCGTCTCTTATCCACATATCCTATAATACCACTGAATGAAATTCAATGAAACTTTCACAGAATCTTAATAACATATTGCCATTGTGGCCATTTATTTTACTTTTTGATCCGACACATGTTTTGGGTTTCTAACGGCAAAACATAAAAGAGAGGTATCCCCAAAGCAAAACAGACGGACGGACACTGATCACAATATACCCTCTCACTTTTCAAGCGAAGGTAAAATAAATCTAAAATCAAAGAGAATTGAAAAAGGCATATCATATAAACCCGAAATAGGGAGTAAATAATATGTTCATAAAAAAGACCCAACATTTATAGCGCCGTCATTTGTTGGAATGGAAAGGGGGAGTTCTGTTGATAGGCTTTTTCACTGCCAAAAAAAAAAATTCCAACTTCATAAACGATACGTTCAATTTTTTAAGCATTCACATCATTTCATCTGGATGAATTAAGTTTCATAGACTAGCGTGTTTGGTAAAATCGTATGTTAAAAAATTATATATTTCTGAAAATATTTAAACTATTTCAAACTATCAACGCTATATGAATTGAAAGTTCAAAATGGTTACTAGAATATTGGCAGGATTAAGTAAATTGTTTTCGGTTAAGAGAATTTACAGATTTCATTTAACATAACGTTAAAATCAGTAACGTCGTGATAACGTCGCTACATCAAAAGTTTTAATTATTGAAGAAAATGCACCATTTTCCCAAACCTCTGGCGGAAAGACGGTAAGAGATAATTCCAAATAATAAAATGATTTTGAAAGGACACATCGTGAGTGATTTTCAATACTTTTATAGATATTTATATGAATTTTCGTAAAACGTTACTTATTTGGGATACCAAAGAGAGATAACTCTATAATTTTGGTTAAACTTGTGTTTTTCACTATAGAAATCAACGGAAAAAGGAAATTATTTTTAAAACATCTTTCCCCCCCGTGAAACAAAAATTCCTTTTTACAGGTAATATGGACTGTCAATTTACAAATTCATGCCAAAGCTTTTTGTGTTTCACGGGGGGGAACACATGTTTATAGACAAAAAACGAAAAAATGCTGATTTTTCACCAATTTTAAGCTATTTACAACTAAATAATTGTATTTTATTTATTTATATATGTTTTATTTATTTGCGTAAAACATAAGAAAAGATATGAGATACATTTTATGATATTTAAGACTATTTCAAAATATGGTGATACTTGAAAGTTCGATTTCACCAGAAAATATAGCCTACCCCCCTTTTTTCAACAGCTGAAATTAATGATAATTTACTATCTGGAAATAAAATGATTAATCAATTACCATAGAACTAATCTTTGTATTAAACAAATATTTAATGGCCAAATTGCCATTAAAATTGAATTTAATGGGTGCAAAATGTAGGCGGGAATCAAGAGTTAGTGTTCGTAGTTCTTTGTTTTTATGATAATTTTTTATGTATCTTTAGGACAGATGATAATAGAAACTTTTGTCAAAAGATATGATATTAACAACCTGAGTCATGTTTAAGTGAGTAAAATGAATAACCTTTACCTCTTAGTTTCTAATTTTTTATTCAAATTTTCACAAAAATGCGATTTGAAGTGATAAATATTTGTATAGATTAATAAGAATGGTTTGAGAGAGGCAGAATTTTGAACATCACAGAAGGTTTACAAATTCTTTATATTCTGGAAATTTATCATTTGCATCATTGTCTATGAAATTCGGCCAAAATATATATACCAATCCAGGCATACATTTTTTGTATCATCTGTCCTTAAACCTTCATGAACAATTAGACTAAAATAAAGCTGAAGAAAGAGTGCTATATTCAATCCAATATACAATTTTATTTTATGTAAAAATTATCATCGTACAAAATGACAATAATGTAATTTGATTCAATCGAAGATTATAAATAGTTCTTCCATCGCAAATATGAAAAACAGCTGTTTATTAACGTAATTTTTTTCTGTCATTGAAATAGCTATTTACAATTTTACAACAAAAAAGTCCGACATCAAAGTTGCAGTTCATATTGCTTTAGCATAACAAAATAGGAGCGGAGCAAACATGGACCTCGAAAACATCAGAGGTGGGCTGTTGCCGTGGAGGAGTGAGCATCCCCTGCCACCCGGTCACAGCCGCTAGCGCGCATCATGGAATATGCCAGCAGAGTAATTGCTATTCATACGCCATGTTCACTGAATAACGTTGTTCATTTCTTTAAAGTACACCATTGCCTGCTAGGATGTCCAATTAACAATCGACGCAGCTTTATTTGTATTTATGTGAAAGTTTTACATAACTGATATGATTGGAAAAGTAATTTGAAATGAGTCTAAGAAATTATTGTAATGAAGAGGGAAATTTCAAATTAAGGAAATCATGACATTCAAAAACACGCTCGTAAGGCTTCAGTATTTATTATGATATACCGTGTATTGCATTACTTATTGAACGACCCTCGTATATATAACAAACATTCCGTGAAAGTCTAAATAAATTTCACTCAATGATTAAAGAGGAGTTGCTGATAAGAGATGGTTATCTCAAAGCGTAGCGGACAGACGGATGTACAGACAGACGAATGCACGGTCATCTTGATCACTCTATAACCTACCACATTTCAATTTGGGGAGGGGGTAAAGAATCTGTGAAAGTATCATAAAAATTTTCAGTTGTACATGAGGAGTTACGGATAAGAGATTACTAGTACACTTCAATGTTATAGAAAGAATGGCAGTGTACATGATTTGCTCTGGGTAATCCAAAATATGTGTCGGATCAAAGAGTAAAATAGGAGGTGCACAATGGCACTATGTAACAAATATTCTGTGAAAGTTTAATTAAATTTCATTCAGTGGTATAGGAGGAGTTACCTATAAGAGATGGGCTTCCGCGGGTAGACATCCTATCACTATATACCCTCCTGTTTTTCAAGTTAAAAAAAATTTTTGATTTAAATAAAAAAAATTAATTAGAAGCAAATTTTTACAAACAAGAGAAAATAAAAATTTTAAAAAAGCTGATAGAATATAAAAAAAAGCCCGAATCTAGATTGCAACAGCATTCCAAGAGAAACAATCAACCTAAAAGCAACACAACCAATAACATAGACAACCGACCCAACGTCGCTAAAACAATTATTGTTACAAAAAAAATCAATTTTCAATATCGAAATATTCTTCCATCATTTAGATAATTTAAATTATCTACAGTTTACAACTGCAAATAATTTCAAGGGAAATTTAGATAAATACATTTATCATATACTTAGTAGTAAATACACCGATTCTGCACGGTGTGATACGGGTGACGTCACAATACCCCATATCACGGCCCGGTCCGAAAATCCATATCACGTATCGGACCGGCGGGCCGAAAATCCATATCAAACCGTAAGTAACGCTTGTATTAAGTTCAAAAGTTAATTTACTTGATTTTATTTAAATATTCATGTAAAATATTTCTTTAAAGACATTTGTGGTCTTATTTTTTTCCAGTTACCGAAAATTGGCTCTTTTAGATTTTAAAGAAAAATGTCATAAACAAGCACGAAAAATTCTTCAATGACAATATATGAACTCGCACATTAAGAATTTTAAATATATGATAAATAGAATACTACATACTAAAATCCATATCATATGTCACATCAGCCCTCGGGCCCCATATCAGCCCTCGGGCCTTCGGCCCTCGGGCTGATATGGGGCCACTCGGGCTGATATGACATACGATATGGATTTTAGTATGTAATATTCTCTATTTATTAGATTTAAATATCTTTTGGTGTCATCACTTGAATTTTTAAACGGCTTCTGATTTCCTTATTCAACTTTTGTAGAAGGTTTATCATAAAATTGACAATGTATTCTTAAGTTTTCACTCCAACCTGCATCGTCGGAAACCTACGGGTGATCTCGTCTTTACTTATCACCCGTGGGCAAACTCGCCGAAATATCGTCGTATGTAATTAAATATGCATGGGTCATTTGATTGGCCGCATTACAGAGTCGCGATGCGTAGCAACGAATCACAGTTCACGTTACGTATGCAAGTTTGGCATTGCCAAAAACATGAAAAACTCATTCCGTATTTAACACATATGATAAATCCACTCACCGGTGCATATAGAAGTTAGAAAGAGGTACTCCTTCATAATATCTAACGGATATTAATGTCAGCGACCTGTACGAATTGATTTTCATTGTTTTTAATCAAACTTCGCACGTTTTAACGAGCGTCATTATATTTACCATAAATAGCAAAGTAATAAACATATTTTTCAAAATTGAAGAGTTCCAACTTTCTGATTGGTTGACTAAAAACAACAAATTAGCATATTTTACGGTGATATTTCGGCGAGTTTGCCCACGGGTGATAAGTAAAGACGAGATCACCCGTGGGTTTCCGACGATGTCCAACCTGTCTTTCACGGACTTTTTCTCGACACTCAGAGCCATTGCACATGGAGGGATCTTCATTGTATCAACGCCTGTCGTGAAACAGGAGCATTGATTCTTTAGGGTTTCTCCAGAAGACTTAAAACTACTACTTCAAAATACCGAGCACTTGTCAAACGAACACCTGCTACCTATTACTATACCCCGCTTGAAAAAAGGGATGGATGAAAAGTGATCAGGATGTCTGTCCGTCTGTCTGTCTGTCCTCCCGTCCGTCTTTTACGCTTTAGCGTACCCATCTCTTATCCGCAACTCCTCATATACTACTGAATGAAATTTAATGAGATTTTTACAGATTATTTGTTACTTAATACCGTTGTGCATCTTCTATTTTACTTTTTGATCTGACATTTATTTTGGGTTTTGAAGAGTAAAACATGGAGTTTTCCATCACAATCGTTGACTATCACGACCTTCGTTCATATAAACGACTGAGCTACCCTGAATGTGTTACATAACGTCGGTTTATTAAATAGCTAATAAATAGTTTCTAATAAAATACATGTACTACCAAAAATCTAGAGAATTTTAGCATTCAATATCTTGACGTTTAATGAACGCTAATTTTGTATTACGTATAATTATGAGTGTGTCCGAAACATTCCGAACACGAGCATTCAATATCGAACGCCCCGTTGTAAAAAAAAAAAAGTCGTCTGGTCAAATTATCAGAGCTAAATTAAAGAAAGGAAATGGCATCTAGGTAAGATGAGTTTATTTTCCACACAAAAATGAAATTATTTATTAAAATATAGTACTTATTAGACCCATTAAAACCTATATACGCAAATCATATCGCTCGGTAGGGTCTTCGGAATGATGCGATATTGAACGCTAACAGGACAGACGTTAATTTTAATAGTCCCTGTTTCCTTCATCAATGAGAAGGTATCCATGAGCCCGGTCTTGAACCATATTATGTGATATTCCATGTCTCCCACATACCAATGGAATAGTTGAATACGAGAGAAACTCTTTTAGGAAAAAGCGTTTCAAATATGTTGAAACCTTCGTGTTTAAAATAAAGGATTTTGATGCCATAAAGTGCAGCTTCACTGCATACACCTTGAAACAATACTTTACTTGATATAACAGGTTGAAATCTGCTATTAATTAACTGACACGTGACTTACCGTCTACTGAAAATTGACTTAATGGCAGAACATAGTGAGAGAGTGAGAGAGATTAGCCCATCATATACATTTCTCATTGTTTTCTCTGTAATGACTCTTGGAAAAAATTGTTAAGTTGATTTCTTGATTATTTAATTTGATTTTAAATTTCGCCAAGTGAAAGATCAAGCACCTAAAATGCATGCTAATCTGGTGCAGCTGTCTTTGTGTCTGACGTCATTAGGCAAGTACTACTGAAATTGACACGTGAGGCTCCGTAAAATTTAAATCTAGTACATGTAGATACTTTTAAATATTTTTTTTTACAATTTTTCTTAGGATATAAATTGTAAATATAAGGAATCACTATTTAGTTTGTTTTATATACCTGGGACATCAACACAACTTGGAAATAAGGTATAAATTATGCATAGCGGGTAAACACGACAAACTAGACAGTGATTACTTAAAACCACATGGAACATGATAGTTTTTAATGTAAGACAAAAAATAGTATTTAAACACTGAATTGTCAACTGATTTTCTTCTTCTTTCCCGATCATGACAGGAAGCACACAGCGTGACAGGTCGTCAGGGGATACTCACTCCTTCATGGCACCTATCACTGACAATTTAAAGGTTCGTGTTTGCTCATCGCCGCGAACAATGGCCAAAATATACGATCCTCTCCCATTCCGGCTGTGGTTGAACGAGGAGAGAATTCTTAGTGGCCAATTAAAAAATTGACCAATGCGAGTAAAGCCTAGTCGGATGATGAACTTGGTCGCGACCTTTTAATGTCAAATCACAGTATAGAAAATATTCTTGTATACTGTTGACGTCAGATGTTGATTTCAACTGCGATTGAAACAAAACTTGCCACTGACTGAATATGACGTCACAATAGAGGGGTGTAAATATTCAAGATTATAACACTTTTTGTGATCAAGCAGCCACGGGTAGGAGAGAGCTATGTGCGGACTCCGGACCGTGGCCTAAGACGAAGGTGTTTGCTCTGCTCCTGGTTTGTATTGTTTAATATATTTTTGAGCTTGAATACAGTTCATAATATCCATATTCCTTTTTTTCATTTAAAAAATATATGTATTAGCATAGTACATGTACGCATTTGGATAAGCGTGATATTCAGCATTTTTTTTATATTGCCATTTCATTTATTATCCACCATAAGGCAACACTTCCACTTCACTTAGTGTTAAATATAAATATTATATTATTATTGTTAAATATGACTGTCCCATTTTTAGCTCTTCTGAGCCAAAGGCTCAAAGAGCTAATGCTATGGCCATTTGTGCGGTGTGCGGTGTGCGTTAACTTTTTAGAATATGGACCATAACTCAAGAACCCCTAGGCCAATTAGTGTCAAATTTGTCACAGGGTATCCTTGGCCCAAGGGCTACCATTTATACTAAAATTAGTGGTGAGACCCTAAAACAAGGGGAGATAATCACGAAAATAAAACCAAAAGTACTTGTTGCTAAAAAATCTTCTTCTCCAGAACCACCAGGCAGATTTTCACCAAACTTACATACAAGGGTCGGGATATGTTGAAGATTAAAAATTGTTCAAGGCATGACCCTGGGGCAAAGGGCATGGTCCCAAAGTCACTTCAAAGTTGACCAAAATTTACACTTATTAAAAACGTTTATAAAGACTAGGATCATCAAATCTTGTAAGTTGATGCATCTTAGGACTTGACATCATGTTAATACAAAAGTAGGTCACGGTGACCTACTTTTTAAATTTTACGGGCTTTTGTTTTCAAATTGATTTGGAGGCATATTTTGGACACTTTAAGGCCTAACTGCCGCCGCTATGATCATAAAACTTTGTCAGTTGGTGCATCTTGGGTCTACAAACAACATGAACTTAAAAGTAGGTCATCGTGACCTACTTTTTGAATTTTATGGCTAATCTTTTCTAAAACATTTAATCCCATTATTTCAGACACCATGAGGTTTAGAATCACCAAATCTTGTGAGTTGATGCATCTAGAGGCCTTAAAACATATTTATCAAAAAGTAGGTCACTGTGACCTACTATTTGAACTTTGCAGACATTTGTTTTCAAATTGTTTAAAAGGCATATTTTGAATACTATTAGACCTTTGATCATCAAATTTTGTCAGTTGATGCATCTTTGGTATTCAAAAAATGTCAACCAAAAAGTAGGTCATTGTGACCTACTTTTGACATTTTATGGCTAGATTTAAGTATCTCGGGTACTAATTGGCTTAGAATCATTAAAATTTGTCAGTTGATGCATCTTGGGTTTTCTGATATTAACAACCAAAAAGTAGGTCACAGTGACCTACTTTTGACATTTTATGGCTATATTTTAGTATCTCAGGTACTTATTGGCTTAGAATCATCAAACTTTGTCATTTGATGCATCATAGATTTTCGGAGCATGTCGACCAAAACGTAGGTCACAGTGACCTATTTTTGACATTTTATGGCTAGTTTTATGTATCTCAGGTACTAATTGGTTTAGAATCATCAAATTTTGTCATTTGATGCATCTTAGGTTTTCGGAGCATGTTGACCAAAAAGTAGGTCATGGTGACCCACTTTTGAATATCTCAGGTACTGATTGGCTTAGAATCATCAAACTTTGTCAGTAGATGCATTTTGGGTTTTCGAAGAATGTCGACCAAAAAGTAGGTCACAGTGACCTACTTTTGTCATTTTATGGCTATATTTAGGTATTTCATGTACTTATTGGTTTAAAATCATCAAACTTTGTTATTTGATGCATCTTGGGTTTTCGGAGAATGATGCTCAAAATATAGGTCATGGTGACCTACTTGTGACATTTATGGCTATATTTCAGTATACTAGGGTACTTATTGGCTTAGAATTGTCAAACTTTGTCAGTTTATGCACCTTGAGTTTTGATGTTGACCAATAAGTAGGACACTGTGACCCACTTTTGAATATCTCAAGTACTTATTTGCTTAGAATCATCAATCTTTGTCAATTAATGCATCTTGTATCCTCTGAAAATTTCAATCAAAAAGTAGGTCACCATGACCTACTTGTAGTATTTTATAGTTACATTTAAATACCTTCAGCCCTAATTGGCTAAGAATCATCAAACTTTGTCAGTTGATGCATCTTGGGTCTTAGGATAGATTGTATAATTTATCAGAAGAGCGATTCAAGGCCCTTGGGCCTCTTGTTGTTTCATGTTTCCTTTATGGATCAAATATCAAATGTATTACATTGTGAAATTTATTATACTGTTTACTTATTTTCTTCATCTGGAATTGATTTCCTAAATATTTGATATTTCTATCACATTTATAATTTCTATTGCTATTAATAGATAAGCGTTGATTGGAGAATGTGACTACACAAACAGTTTGTTTCAGACGTTTTAAAAGATCTAACAGTAACATGCATGTAAATCACGTGCGGCATTCTTTGTGTTAGACCCTAATTGGCGGGGAATAGTGAAATTGACATGGGAGGCTTCATGCAATTTGAATATAATAGAGAACATAGTTAAAATTCAAATAATCTATTTAATTTCACAAGTTCATTCAATTGTGAAATTAAACTGATAATTTGCATGACATGCTTTGCCAGTTATACATAGATTATCTCACGCTCCCAACTATCGTAGCGACATGCTCGAATTCCTTATAAAAAAGACGACGATTCTTATATTTCCAATTCAATGTTAAATTAAATTGTAATGCATAAAAAGGCCCTTTAGATATACCATTTTGAATGTAAATGTAAAAGGATTTCATTTAATTTTTTTGCTGATGGAAATTTCTTATAAAAGAGCTCCTTAAAATAAAAACGCATTCCCTATTGACCTCGCAAAGAAATTAACTTTTAAAGTAAACATGGTCACTGCACTGAGCTAAAAACTTTTTATTAATGACAAGAAAATTAAAATGAAAACTGTGCATTTTATACAAAACGCAAAAGAACTTAACTTAAAGATATGCTCTTTTTATAAGTGAAAAAATAACGTTTAACACAGTATACTTTTCAAATGAATTTAATTATTCAAAAAAAAAAGAGAGTTAAAATACGACAGTCAAACTGGTCGATTGAAATTGAGGGGATACCAAAACATATCGATTCTGTGTGCATCATGATATCTGAAAATACTAGATTTAGATGAAAATATTTTGTTTCGATACTTAACATATCATCATCATAGCATTTAAGATTTCTGACAAAGGAAGAAAATATAATTATACTATTTCTAAGGAAATGAGGAAAGTTCAACAGATTTCCTTAAGAAAAAGTCCAAATATCACTACAATTTTCCCGTACATAACAACGCAACTTCAAATAAGCTTAGAGATATAAGTACGAATAGGAAGTAAAAAAGTATATAGAGCGTATCCATTACTGATATTCGCTAGATCTCAGCCATTATGAGATCTGTTTATTTCTAAAACGCACGAAAGCAATCCAAGGAAGATTGTACGATGTCAGATATGGCATGGAAAGTGTCTTTGGGGCATCCCTAAAGATGAGAATGCTAAGATTTTCTGTTCATGGGTACAAAGACCTAAGACATGTGTAAAAAGTAACAGGGAATGCCTTTAGGGATTGATGTAGTATGAATATGTATTGTGCACTTTTCTAATTTTACATGATATTTTGCATTGTTTATTGAACGACCCTCGAAGAAAGTCATCATTTTAAAGATTTTACCATAATAGCACAAAGATACATAAGTTTTCAGTGTAGTAAATTTAGGTTTCAAAGCTTTCATTTTACAAAATCAAAGTTTTAAAGTTTTGCCTTGTTAGGGTATTATTTTTTCGACTTATTTTAACAACTTTTGAGCTTGGACTGTGGGTTGGGGTTTGTTGTAAATCTTATTTCAAATGACAAAATATTTAATTCAAAATTAATATTTATTTTTTAAAATAAAAAAATGCATGTTTATTAAAGTTGTTGAAGCAGGCTATGACTAAATATTATTTTCTCATATATTTCCTAAAAAAAATACTTGCAGTACAGGTACATCGTATTCCATGAATTAATTAATCAAAGTAAAGTTGCTTATCTCTTATAAATAAGCGCGCTTAATTACATCACACCAAAATTCCTTTCTTGTAAATTAAGTGTTTAAGAGAAAGAACGGGTTTAAAAAAAATCTTTGAACCTTTATTAGAAATTTTGCCGATGAAATATCATGAAATGTCAAGAATGGAAATCAAAAACATAATTCCATAGACGTAAAGTAATTCAATTTTTCATTACCATAGATCGCATTATCTAATTTTTTACTTGAGTTAAAGTACCACCGAGACGCATCTTTCCATGGTTTGTTTAAAACGATTGTATAAGAAATCGAAAGAATTATCAAAAATATGAGTTTAACGAAGATTTGACAAAATCGAGTGCCTTGCAAGGCATGCAAAATGTTCTTTTTTAATGCCGGAAAAAAGTTTTTGTCAATCGGATCTTTTTTTCTCGGCCATGTCAAATTTTTAGTGATTTACCTATAGATAATCAAAGTATTAAATTTTTTTTCAATAGTTAATCAAATTTAAGTATCAAAGTGTTATCAATATAGTAAATCAACGGTTCAGATATTTACTATGTACTGCTTATTTGCGTTCCGAAGTGTTTAACTCTAGGACTTCAAAGTACTGTACTGTAAATAATGAAAAAAGAAGACATTACAGCGTATTTTAAAAATACTTGCATTGACATTAATTTTACACTTAAGAGCGAAGATACTGTGAAAAAACCACGGCATCCTAAAATAAGATATGTTTTAAACTTATCAAAACCCGACACTTCATGTCAATGTGCTTATATACAACATTTCTAAGATATTAAAATCACGTCGTTTCATTTTATAAACAAGGTTTGCCTCGTCAGGAAATTATATTGCATAAATCAATCAATCCTTTCAACTACACTTGATTTAAATTAGGATTTCGTAATAAGATCACCTATGATCTTGCATTTTGCAATCTCACCGCATGCAACCATAGGAGGTGAGTAAAGATCGATTGTAGGTGTTTACTATGCACACATAGGCTCATGATAAGGTTTTCTCAGAACTCTCTTTGATGAAATATCGTTAATCAAGCAAACATTTATTGCTTTGTGTGATTGTTTTTCCTGATATTCTGCCGTAAATTTGGAAAAGTTGGCACGTTCAGAGTCACCCCTACTAATGTGTTCGGAACCTTTTATTTTTCGGTGTTCTGCACATTATAAAACCCGATGAGTTCAGAGTAGCTCTGGCGGTGGCTCTGGCGAGAGTTAGCGAGACTACAGCGAGATAGGGTAAATTATTCACGGAAATGCGGCAAGGAAGTGACTAGCACGTGGAGACATGGTAAACAGAAAAGTTATGTTGCGTTTCAGTTTTCACCACCCTATAATATGTGTAGAAATGTACTTCAATCGATCTCGTTTGAATTCATTCAAACGTAAATAAGTATTCGCTATGATACAATTTCTGCACTAATGAATTAAAATTTCTTTTAGGTCAAATATTCTTGCATGGGAACCGGGACTATATTTTTTGGCGTCAGTTTAGCAAATAAGGCACCAACATGACTTTAACTGACAAATCAGGTGAATGAGAATTGCATTATGGGTTACTACGAATACTATAGGAATTTTACACTTGAAAAAAGGAAAATCTTATGGCGATCGGTAAGGCACAAAGACCGTTTTCCCATCCATTTCGTAAATGAAAAGCATTTGTTTGAAAATTGTATTATTTTCATGCTCACAATTACAAAAAATTCATTTGTTAAATATATAGTAGAAGTCTAGGTTTCTCAAAGCCATGCTGCAAGTGAAAGCGATTTGCGTCTCTATTAATTCTTTTGTTGTACTATCGGTGAATACAATTGTCAGGTGGATTCCCTGGCAAAAACACGTGATCACGAGTATAGTTATGTAAAAACTGCTTTGTCCATTTAAATGCATAAGATATGCTGCTCGTTTTCCTTACCATTGTTGAAGCGCTGGTGTTCTGAACTTGACACATTTTACATTTTATTAAACATATTTTTTTTGTCTAATTAACAAAAGATTAAAAACGCCCGTGACATCTTTCATACTTTCTAATCTATGTATTTTGTTCATAAGAGCATTTTTTTTATTTTTCACTCCATGATCATAGATTGACCTGAACCACGTATTCGAAAATGTAAACACGTATTAGGCGTAAACGTTGCTATTCAACGATTGGTCAGCTGCTCGTGGTAAGATCCTCTGCGCGTATTAATAACAATAGCCATATAAGGCAAACACAGGTTTGTCAGTGTTGATGATATTACACATTCGTTCGCACGTGTGCTCTAACTTTCGCCTTAAATTATGTTAAGATATATTGTTATTTTACCCCAACCCCCTGTTTAGCTAACAATTTCTGTTGAAAATCATAAAAGTCTTTCAGAAAGGTCTGGAAAAACATTTTTCACAGAACATCTTTTCAAAAGAAACAGATGGTATTCAAACAGACTATACCAATTTCCTGTTTAGTGCCAATTTTATTTATAAAACCGGTTCCATCCTATAATCTTTGAATGGGTCAACCTAAACCACGTGTCTTGAATTTAAATCACAATAACATTAGTAGGGGTGAGAGTAACATAGTTACATGTAATGTTTGCAGCATTGAGTTCACATTTCAATAACTATGACCAACCGATCAAGGGCATATATTTAAACAATAAAATGCTTTCTTTGTTTGTTAGTACGGGAATGAATGAAACAGCTGTTGCTAAAAAAAATACATAACCCGCGTAAGCGGGTTATGTATTTTTTTTCTGCAATAGCTGCGACATTAATTCCTGTCCTAACAACCAATGAAAGACATTTTATTGGTTGTACATGTGTATTTATATCTGTTTAAATAATCATTTAAAGTATAAGATTAAAAAGATTTATTACTGTATTAATGATGCGAACATGTTTGTACTTTTTATTGATGGAACAGCCACTGATCAAGAAATCTGTACAGGAGACATGACTAGTGTAGTTCATGCACTGATGAACACAATGGGTTTTCTTAAGAAATAAAGGAGAAAATATTCAGTGGATGTAATTGTAAAGATATGAATGGCAAATAAACTATATCTATTAAATGTCAAACGTTCGACACAATTTTATATAATCATTTTAATGATAAAATTCACGAAAATTAAAAGCTACTGAAAAATACTCTCTAATATTTCGATCTTTGTAACATTCAACAAAGCCAAAATGTGATACTTTTTTTCAATAGTTGGCAATAGCTGCCATGATATTTGGAATCTTTGTATGCTTTAATCTAATCAATTTAAAAAGCTCACACACTTATGAAACATATGGAGATAACCAACAGTATTCAAGCCCAAAAGTTTATCAAACAAAACAAAATCGGAGAAGAGCAACCACGGATTCCCAAAACATCAGAGGTGGGATCAGGTACCATGGAGGAGTGAGCATTTCCTGCCAACCGGTCACGCCTGCGTGTGCTAAATGTCAAGATCGGGAAAGAACAGAAAATCTGTCGTCTATTCAGTGTCTAAATATAATGATCTAACAATCAGTATAAAATACTTCAGTTAGCATTTGACCCCATGACATGATAAATTGTAATTTCAAAAATCTGCGTTTTAACATATGGTTTTTGGATCTAAATGTAATAATTATGGTATTAAAACTTGAAGAAGATGGATCTATGCATACGAAAATCTTTTTTTTCTTTGATTTTTTTTTCACTTGGAAATTGTGTGTTGACTACCTTGATAGAACATTAATTTCTTCTGGGCAAAAACTTTCTCAAAGGAAAGATTTAAACAGAAAAAATACCCGGCTGTAGAAACAAAGGCAACGAAAGAAAGATACACATCTTAAACTTATTAGATATCGATATTCTCAAAGTTTTGGTCAATTGCTCAAAATCACAAATCATTTTATCTTTTTTCTACTTAACAAGGCCATAGACCAAAAAAATATGGCTAAAATACTATCCCAATGTTGGGGCTGCAAAGTTTAATTAATATAGAAAGGGGTCCAGGAAACGACTTGTGAAATGCTGAAATAACGCGAATCATTATGAGGTATTTAGACTCAAATATATAATACACAATCCTTCCAATGTTGTATACATACTGTAAACAAGAGTACATATATTGTGATGAAATCATTTATTAATTAAGATGAAAATTAAAATCAACTGAAAACAGATTGATTGATGCATAGTACCAATTTGAATTGAGAAGTGGGGTTAATACCCCCAAAACGTACATAATTAATTGTGATATGTAAACTTTTGTTCAAAAGCTTTCTGGATGAGATCGATGAATTCTAAAACGTCTAAGATATTCTAGTTGGTAAAATATCCTTTTTGTTCTACAACTATCAAAAATAGAAATTAATCCTAGACTCTCTAGTACACATACACTAGGAAGAAGTATTAATTATGCTGAAAATGCTTCATAGTGTCGGGAGGAGTGAGGAGGGAAGAGTCGGAAGTACTCTTTAAAACCCACTGAAACACTCTTCGTTTCCATGATAACGATTTTATTTTTAAAAAGTTTTGGATACAATTTATTTAAGGAATGAATTTAATAGCTCAATGGCCCTAAGTGCCAAGCATAGGACAAAATTTGCAGCTCTCCACCGGCAAGTGGTGGCATCTCCATATGAGTGAGAAATTCTCGACAGGGGCGTTAAACAACATACAACCAATCACTCTATCGAATCTTTTCCTCAAACACGATGATAACGAAAGATAGAATACCATTTTGTATGCCCTCGTAAACGAAGTTAGGGAGTATATAGTCTTTGTCGTGACCGTCTATCTGACTGTCTGTTTGTCTGTTTGTCCGCAAAACTTTAACCTTGCCTATAAATTTTGATTTAGTTGAGCTATGACATTCATATTTCGCATGTGTATTCCATGTGACAAGACCTTTCTTTGGGTACCACCAAATTTGACCTTTTGACCTTGACCTTGGAGTTTGACCCACTTTAACACAAAAATTTTGAACATTTACTTTGGCCATATCTTTTGAACAATAGATACCAGGCAATTTATACTTAACATATGTATTCTTTGTGAAAAAACCTTTCATGGATACCAACAATTTTGACCTTTTGACCTTGACCTTGGAGATTTCCGTACCTATGAAAAAACTTTAACCTTGGCTATAACTTTTGAACAATAAGGACTAGGGATTTCATACTTTATACACGTAATTCTTGCGAAAAGACCTTTCATTGGATACCTTGACCCTTTGACCTTGGAGTTTGACCTACTTTAAAAATACAAACTTGACCATAATTTTTGAAGGGTATGGACTAGGAAATTCATAATTCACAAATTTAATCCTTGTGACAAGGCCTTTCATTTGATATCAAGATCCTTGACCCTTTGACCTTGGAGTTTGACCTACTTTGAACAAACATTAACATTAACCACAACGTTGAACAGTATACAGTTATGGAATGGGTACGAGGGAAATAGCAAATTTATGGTTCCCCGAGGGAGGAAACTATTTCCCGAGGCGGCGAAGCCGCCGAGGGAAATAGTTTCCTTCCGAGGGGAACCATAAATTTGCTATTTCCCGAGTTCTCATTACATAACTGTTTTATTATACCGAAACAATCATAGGCGATTTAATTTTTTTTACCATGATATTCCGACATTTAAAAACACTGTAGACTAGAGGCATAATTACAAAAGCATGCGGTTTAACAGATTGTATGATAAGTAATGCATCCTATCCTAAAACAATTAAATTATTTTTTAAAAATCATTAATTTTATTGACATTTCGAAAAATTGTCGTTGTCTTCATTTTGCTAGAATCCAAGTATGATTTTGACATCGCATGTCGAAATGTTTTGACGTCATAGTTACATTGCTAATAACATGACGTCACAGACTCGAGATTCCTTGAACGCTCCGCCCACTGAACACTTTGATTGGTTAAAATTACTAATAAATATTCATGAGGGAGTAGTCCCAGGGAGTAGCTCTGATTTTCTAGGGAGTAGTCCTCAGATGAGCACAATAGTTTCTTCTGGGGGAAATAGGCAGTTTTATGGTATTAATTTTATATAGAGTAATTACAGTAGAGGTATAATAATAGGGGCTAGAGCTTTCATATTGCACATGTGTAATCCTTTTGACAAGATCTTTCATTTGATATCAAGAATCTTGACCCTTTGACCATGACCTTAGAGTTTGACCTAATTTTTACAAACTTTAACCTTGGCCATAACTTTTGAACGGTAAAGGCCAGTGCATTCATACTTCCCATACTTAATCTTTGAGACAAAACCTTTCTTTAGAAACAACAATCTTGACTCTTTGACCCTGACACGGAGTTTGTCCTATCTTAAAAAATGTTAACCTTGGTCATAACCCTGGAACAGGTGTTGCTAGCGTTTTATATTTCGCATGTCTTGTGAAAAGGCCTTACTTTTGGTACCAACAGATTTGATCTGCATTTGAGAAAGCTATGTTGCATCAGTGTTTCACAAACACATCTTATCTTATTAATATCACTGGGCTCAAGTTATAGAAAGATCAATCATAATTTTCGACCTTTCGAACGTTGCAAAAAGTGTAAATAGAGAATACATCTTTAAACGTATGGAACTGACAAATGTTGAAGATAAAATGGATCACTAAATTCAGTTATTTTTTAAAAAATAATTACCTATATCAAATTGTTGACATGTGCAGGTACGTTCGCATGTTAATAATTTCCTTATCTACATGTACCATTTAGCTAAAAATAGTTTAGTGTATGAAATATCGTATTTAAAGTTTTTTTTTCATTCGCTACTGGCCCTCCTTTATCAATTATCAAATTAAACTATTTGATTTATTATCACTTGCTTTCCTAATTCATTAAAAATCAATTACATTTATTATACATTATAAATTTTTTTTATGAAACATCATTTGAATCATTAACATTTTTATTCGTTTTTATCGCTATAAATCAAACATAATAGGCATTCATTGTTAAATGTAGGTACATTGACAGTATATAAGGCGTTTATCCCGACCATCTTTTATCAGCAGAATCCGGAATCGACATGGGCAAATTCTTGGTTGTACTGACTGTTCTCTGTCTGGTTGCCCTGACGACCGGTAAGTCAACTTCCTACGCTATGTATTTTTTTTTTATCTCTCTCGTAAAATTACGTCAATTTTCTTTTTTATGATTTTATTTAAAAGAGTTAAAGTGATATTCCATTTAATTTTTTCAAACAATTATGAAAATATTCGATTAATTCTAAGGCTTTTTCTAATCAATAGCCTAATATTATGTATTTCTTTAATATGTTTTCAAATTGAAAAAAAAATTAATGGATTTTCCTATTGCATATACATATATGTTTATTGATATAATGTATAAAATAAGAAGAATATAAAAGACCAGTGGCATTAATTTGGTACATATGTATTTAAATGTAGGATTGGTGTATGGTTGTTCATGTCACGACCCTTATGTCCTCACGGTGGTTTACTTTTATATTATGCAGAACACAACATTTTAAGAATAACACAATTGCATAACGCAATCACTGATTTTATTTAAGCAATGAATACTTATTTTTGAAAGATATAGTCTCATAACTGCAACGGTGTATGCAAACAAATTGAGAAACACGTGTGAGTCAAATAATTAGAAGTTTAATTAATCGTCAATTTAACGGAAATGCAGATTAGTTTAAAACCCGGCCACCGTGGGAGAGTTGTTAAACTGTAGTTTATAAAAAAAACTATAAAGGTATATTCTCTTTATCATAATTCCAGCTAACTACAATAAGAAGGGAAATTGCAACTATTATCACAAATGTCGTTATGACTACGAATGTGGATACGGGAAATATTGTAAAATTCGACCCCTTGGTCAGTACTATATTTATCACCAGAGGTTGGGCTACTGCTGTTCTCGCTGTAAGTATATTTTTTTTAGAAATGAAATAAAAGCATTTAATTTTAAGCAGGATTTTTTCTAATTTCCTTTGACATTTTTGTTTATGGTATCATTCTAAATTACCGAGATATTGTAATAATGGTTTTTAACTCTTGTCTGACAAAATTAATGAAGTATATTTTGTTTGAATTTTGTGTATCAGTGATAAGGGGATCCTTTTGAAATATTTACTTGCAAAAATGTCTCAATTCGTACATTTTAGATTTTGGAAAAATTGGATTCGACATGGGATTTGACATGGGATACGGCAACAGAGGATAGTATGGAAGAAATAACAGGATTAAGATAAAATGATATCACAGGAAGACCCTACGATACGAGGATCTTGAAACAATTATAACAAAGGATACAAAAAATACTAGATATTAGGACAAAAATGAGCGTTTTAGAGAACTAAAACTTGAAGTTATTTATGTACGTTCAATAATGCATTGTAATTGAAAGCTCTTCTATTAAATTGTGTTTTGAACTTAAGCTTTTGTTTTGATTTAAAAATCGTTATATCCTTTGGTTTCTTATGTCCATTAATGGAAAAATACAATTGTCTATCATATTTAAAATGGATTTTACCTCTTGAAAAGTATTTGAAATTGTTTCTCTTGTGAAGACTTAATTAATCTAAGAATTTCCTCCAAAGTCTATTTTTTCCTTTTTTCTCACCACTTCGTTGTTCAATTAAACTTGCTTGAAATTCAAACAGTATTAAAACAGTAAATACCTTTTTCTCCTTCTCATCACAGAGTAGAAGAAGGTTTTTGAGATATGTTAAATTTTAATATAATTATGAAACCAAAAACAAAAGATATCCTACAATCACTGCTTAAAGCTAAAGCTTCGGAGAGAAAAAAATCAGTGTATTGGTCCAGATTATGACTTTTGGTGAAAAAGAGTGGACATAATAAGGAATCAAAATTTTACATTGGGATATATCTATCATATGAGAATAACGAACGGTAATTAAGCTCAAAAGTCCTCTGAAATAAAAGAAAACTGAAGCAGGGCAAATACAGACCCCATAGAAACATTAGAAGTGGGATCAGCTGCCATAGTGGAGTAAACGTTTGTTGATTTTCTATATCTTGTCGATCTTCAGAAGATTGTTAAGAATGCGTTTCTATATATATTGCTTATCTCTATTTCTGATGCCATATTATAGCCTCACCTACTATAAGGGTCCACAGTTTTCACAATCCGAAATCAGTTCGAAATTGCGAATGCATGCTTAAGTATGTCAATCCTAACAGAAAGCATAAAAAGGATTTTAGAGCAACTGCTTATGTAGCAAGCCTCGTAAATAGGGGTTCATGGTGCATATTACTAAACAACAGTACAATTAACGCGGTCTTTTTGTACATAAATCATTACTATTAAGATTTTCATCTTAACCTTTATCATATTTTATCTGATGTAATTATACTTTAAGTGATAATTGTTATCGATAAAATTATGCAAATACCTGAGATATATTGAAATGACGAACAGTATTCAAGCTGAAAAATCCATTAAGCAATACAAAATATGAGCAGAGCAAACAAAGGACCTCCGAAACATCAGATGTGGGATCAGGTGCCATGGAGAAATGAGCACCCCCTGCCGACCGGACACACTCGCATTGTGCTCCTTGTCATGATTGGGAATTAACGGAAAAAATCCGTCGTCAATTCAATGCGTAATTATGGACAAACAATTAGTATGAAAATTAAACGTCATTCAGCATTTGACTCAATGATAATTAAGTTGTGTTTGCTGACAAGGTCATTGTATCGATCATAAAATGATGACTCTAAACGAGACTGCTAGTACATGTATTATTGTTTCATCAAATTGTGTGTCAAAAATTTACCTAGTTTTAGAAATTTTACATACTTAGAGCATGCTCTTGCGTATCGAATCAAGTGAGAGATAAAAAACTCCGTATTCAGATGATGAAGGAATATTGCTGCATGAGTAAAAGGAGTTGACGATTGAAAAGTTTAAGTCATCATGTTTATTATAGAGCTTGTTCGTTATATTAGCATTAACGTCTTTTAAAAAAAAATATCTAAATACGAAAGAAACAGATGTGTCAGGCTCTGACGAAATAATATTATCAAATGACAATACGTCGTAGATATATCTAAATGTCGATATGAAGGCCACTTCATGTGTTTTATTCTACGTACAATGTATAAGATTTAGGACAAATTCTGCTTCATTTGTGAAAAAAAAATAGATCTGCTAATATTTGTTGCACAATTGGTACCCATTAAAATTCTAATATATTGTTCGAAGACCTGGTCTCCAAAAAACAACATACATGTATATATTGTCAATCAGAAACCCAAGCATCTTTTTTATGTCTACTTCAGAGTACTTGTGTGTACAATCAGAATTTTTTTTAACAAAATAATTTTGCAAATAAACTATAACAGGGTGGGTAAATTTACGAGTTTTATTTTTATTGAAAGCAAAACCAACAGCTGTCAATGATATCAAAAGGCCTAATTTTCCAAAAGTTCCTTGGAATTTTTAAATATGCATATCTGAGCAACGTTTTGTACTACAAATGTATATTTTGGATAAGGCAATTTTTTTGCATGAAACTTTGTATGACAAAGGTAGTTAACAATAGATAGGTCAAAATTTTCCCAAACATTTTTTTTTACATATGACATACAAAGTTTCTTCTAAATTATATAACTCGAAACAAATTGTAGCACACAAAGTTTGGTACACATTGTTAAAAATATGACCTATTAGTCCCCGTTTGACGCTTATGAACTCAGACATTTGAAAGATACTTAACACTGCACATTATTCATCGATCGTTACCATTAGGTCTATAACAAACTCTACCACACATCTATTTTGCACACATTGTTTGAAATATAGGCTATAGGACCCTCGTAAAAAGCTTACGAAATCAGACATTTGAGAGATACTTGAGAATAAAAATCATTTAAAATTACTATTTGATCTAGTTCAAATTTGATTGATGCTGCTATAAAGAAATTTGATTGATGCTGCTATAAAGGAAACTGTCACTTAAATGCATTAAGAATTGATACGTGTATATTCAAGTACAATGTGATGTAAAAATAGAACATATGTATACATAAATCAGAAATTGCAAATTCACGTGTCAATTAAGTGCACTTTGAGACCTCTTAAGAAAACTTTATCATTTAATAAAAGAACGGAAAAATAAAAAAGTACACTGGTCATTATTTTTTTTCTGAATGCAAGTATATCAATAAAAAAATAAAATTGATTTTAATATTTTTTTTCTTCAATGCTTCAATGCAGAGCAAGATTGAAACAAAAAATGCAGGTAAAACTAGAGGTACTGTGAGCGATGAGCTCACTAAATGATACCCCCGCCTCCCATATGGTTATTACGGGTGAAGAAGTCCATATTTTCCTGTGGCCGGGAAACCCAAAATATGTGTCGGATCAAAAAGTAAAATAGGAGGTGCACAATGGCAATATGTAATAAAGATTCTGTGAAAGTTTCATCAAATTTCATTCAGTGGTATGAGAGGAGTTGCGGATAAGAGATGGGTACCCCAAAGCGTAACAGACGGACGGACGGACGAACAGACGGCAGACGGAATTAACGATTACTATATACCCTCCCGCTTTTCAAGCGGGGGGTATAAAAAAGCTGCCAATTCTAGTACATGTAATTGCATTCAATTATAATTCAGAAATCTTTAAATGAGCACTGCTTAAACACAGATAAATAAATGTAGAATTGCGGTTCCCATGCTGCATGGCATGAAACATATCAAAACTCAACAAGCTCATTATACAAAATCGTTTTGAATTTACTTAGAGTTTTAAAAATATTTTCCAAAGAAAATAAATAAAAAATTGTTTTTCCTTGCAGAAACTAGCAAGGGAAATGTTGTTTCAAAAAATCATCTAGTAAGTTATAATCACGCTCCTGTAAGGGTGTGTGTGTTTGTGTATGCTTGTTGCGTGAGAGCATAACGCAGATTAAGCAAGACAATTACCTTAGTATTAATTCATATTTGGTTTGATATGTTCTTTAACGAGGGCGGTACCCCTCTTTTCCTCACCTTTCGCACTGTTCATGGAAAATGTAACAATTTGCAGTCATATTGAATTACTTACTATCGGTAGTTTATCTGAATTTCATAAAGGAGCTATAACATAGATTAAACTTGACATTTAAACCTGGATCATTGTTCAATTCGAAAGAACATAGCTTGTACTTTTATTCGCGTATATTTACAGATACTTAACGACGTTGGATCCTGATATTTAAAGTCTTAAACTCTTTTTGCCAGGTATATTTTTAGTTTCTACATACATAGCTAGATAAAAATTCAAACTAAAAAATGGGGGCTAATATGCTTCTTTTGGCGCTACAGTACATTTAATATGACCTTTTTGCACTGAAATTTGTGTTTTAATTAAAAATCACTTCTTCGACGTTTTTCCTCCAATATTTTTATCCAATTAAAGCATGAACCAAAATGAACTCTAAGTCTATTTAAAAAAGGACACTTTAAATTTGTTTCAAAATGCTTCGCATAATCAATAATTTGACCTTTCTGCACTAATAAAATGTGATTTTTTTTGGCATAGAAAATTTAATTAAGAAGAAAATTATTTTAAAGTCTTAAACTTTTTCTGAATTATAGCAAATGGGTAAAAATGATCTTGAATATTCAGAAACGAACATTAAAAGTGGGGGTATATTATGTTATTTTTCAGATAATACTAAAAAAGTGTAAATTTTACGTTAAAATTATCTCAATTTTTTCAGGGATTTTCAGATTATATTTACTATATTTGTCACATTTCGTTGAAAGAATTCATAAGAAATAATTTAATAGTTATTTCAGAACCAGCATAACACATTTCACTGCAAAAAAAAGAGCTTTGTGTCCAACCAGCATGGAAAAATAGAAATCTAAAATTAAAATTAAGGGAAAAAAATTATCATTTTCTTCTAAAAAACCTTCCGCCACAAAATATATTTCCTAGCTTAACTCTACGTGCATGAAATTTAATCGCGATGTTTTCATTGAATATAGTTCAATTTGCATAGTAGAATTCAGATTAATGTACATGTAAGAACTTAAAGATGAGGTAGAATTTTATAAATAACGGACAGGACCAAAGTCGACTCAAAAGCTAAGGATCGAACGTCTTTAAGGGGACGAAGGACGTATGGTCACATGACTCAGATTAATTACGTCATAATCTCTGATAGAATATGTAAAAAACAAGATTGAAACTACAGTTCTTGTATAATTTTTTGACTGTGTGTTTGAGTTCACCATCTTGTGTAAAAATATCTAATAACATTCAAACTTTCTTGCAAATATTATCAAATTACGGAATAGATTGATTTACTCTTCTGGACATCTATTCACAAAAAATAATGTGAATAGATGTCCTGTTTCCCTACACTGCGCGTCCAACGAGTCGTTGACGTCACAGTTGACGTCAAAGTGGATCTCTTAGTACAGTAAGATTATACACGGTAAAACGCGGATA
Organism: Saccostrea glomerata; assembly: GCA_003671525.1. Lineage (NCBI taxonomy): Eukaryota > Metazoa > Mollusca > Bivalvia > Ostreida > Ostreidae > Saccostrea > Saccostrea glomerata. The sequence continues at coordinate 940,307 of PRKT01000081.1, read as the reverse complement.
GTATTATTATAAAAACGGGTCATGATCAGTACATGGTGGGGTATCTTGTGAATTAGAGAGCACAAAAAATATTTTTACATGGTTGTTGATGGAAATATTTTGTAGGTATATATGGCAAATATGTGACGTCATAGTTGGGTTTTCCCGTACTAGAGAAATGTAGACATGATATGCTTTTCTCATGCTCATGTCTTGTTTAACCATGCCCTATGCAATATTGAGCTCAGCTTCACCTATCGATATTTTTACAGTCAAAAAATTAACATGAAGAACTTGCATTTCAACGTAAATTTTCAAATATTGAATGATAGGATTTTTTGTAAATTAATTTCTTTGTTGTTTAAGTTGTCTTAAAAAGTAAGCATTTTTCCGTCTCCAGATGCGGTATGACAAAAGAAATCTTGCTTTTTCGAATTTTAAACCCTATTCATACTCTAAATTATTTTAAAAGACACATTTTCGCTGACATTTTTTTTATCTATGCTGAAAAAAATTCATTATGGACCGATTAATGGGCCAAGAAACACGGCGAATCAAAACTTCACTTAGGCACTGTGAGGCATAGTACTGTAAATAACTTTTTATTCGCGAGAACTTTATTTTCGAGTAATTGCGCGAGACAGTGTGCTCGCAAAAATATAATTCTCGCGTATAATCGCATTCCTTAAGATTATATAGAGCAATAACCACAATTCGAGAAAATTTTGTTTCGCTTATCAAGAGTCAAGATACATCTGGCAATACTAAGGTGTCGCGAAAATTTTGTGATCTACAGTTTTTGTCAATCAATATCTCAAAAATAAGTCCAGAAACATATTGATATATCTGCTTTAAGGTATGTGGGACATACATACTAAATTAGAGATATACAAAATATGAAGAAAAAAATTGAACGACAGGTATTTTTTCAGCTAAAGGTCCTTCTTCCCCTTAAGTCTTGATTTCTTGAAACCCGAGAATCGGATATACTTTACATAAATAAAGGAGTAACATATGTACACACAGTCTTAGATATCTCAAAGCTCTCTTGGATGAAATTTTTTGATATTGTAAATCAAGCAATTGGTTGCTATGTGTCACGGTTTTAAATTCTAGGAAGCGCACGGTAAATTGTGAAAGTTGGCATTTCAAACATGCTCAGAATCATTGGAAACACATTGTAATGACTATTTATAACCAATCGCTGAATTGGCTGGTGTTTTAATGCATGACAAACATATGATTGGTAATTTTACTATGTTACTATGTTAAGCATAATTACAAAACAATGTATTGCATTCAAAGTAATTTTATTCTTTTTGTTAAGTTATATTATTTATTCACAAAAAAATAAATGCAATCTGATAATGAAGATCATTGTAACATTCAACAAAGCCAAACTGTGATACTTTTAATGGTTGTCAATGGTTGTTGTGACCGAAGAACGATATCAAATTGACTCTCTGTATGTTTTTATCTGGTTCTTTTTCATGAAAAAGCAAATGTCCTTATATAAAAGAATTTGACTTTGAATCACATAGATTGTGGTCCTAATTTTCACATGTCAAATATTCAAAAATATATTTTTTTCCATTCAGCGTTGTTTTTATATATATTAGCAAAAAATGTATAAAAAATTAGAAAATATTTTGTTTGCTTGTATCTAGATTCCCAAGTATTTATGATCAAACAGCCTTTCAGTTTTGATTATCACGCACTTTTTAATTCGATACAAAAACATACCACATAGTGTTTGATATTGTCATAAAGTTATAAAGTTTATATATATATATTTATCAGACTAATCAAACGTGTTCAATTTCTGATATTCAACTTTTGTTCTCTCAGAATAAAACTATTTAAGGTGGGCTTAACTAGATAATGTTTATTTTGTTCATATAAAGGTAACAATATAATTTCTTAGGCAGAATTAAAAAAAAAGAAACTTAAAACCACTTGTGTATTGATTGCATGATTACATTTTAAAGATGACATTTCTCTTATTTCATCCGTTTTACGAAATCTTAATTAATGACATACATATATATGTTTACCAATCTTGAATTTCTTGAATTTCAGAGTGTTGAGCAATAACTAAAACTTTTATAATTACTCTTCGTTTCTGTTATAACTATGCATTTTATGTCTAGAGTAATATAGCTAACAACTACATTGTACCTTAATTTAACAAAAGGTCATTTTTTTGCTTGTTTTTTTTTTCGTTCTTGATAAACTTTTAACTTGTATCAGGTATCACATGAAACGATTCTCAGAAAAATTCAATGTTTAAGATATGTTCCATTTGAACACAGGGTTAATCTCAATTATCTCAATTTTTCAAACCTTTTCGGCTATTAACGATGGCAACGACACACACACACACACACCCTCACCCACACAATGTTCTGATATACGTTTCTGGAGCCAATGTCCATATAAATTATCGACCTTTCGTAGCGAAAAATTATTAGAAGTGGTTTAAAAGAATATTTATTCAAAAGCATTTTTTAATGTAAGACAACATATTAAAGCATTTCGTTTATAATTTCTTTCTTTTTTCTTTCATCAAATGTCTTGATTGCATTTTATACAGGTTAGAAAACATCTCCATTCATCAACCCCTGCAAGCCGCTGGGGTGAGGGTGAGCAGGAAAGGTCCTCCTATCTCTTAATCTACATACAATTTCACTGCAAAAAAACAATAATTAAGATATACATGTATCTCCTATAAGATGATTTTAGCTTATAATGGGTTGTGTTAAAAATCTTTTTAATAGCATTCCTTTATCAATAAATCAAACGTAATTTATCATCATTTTGATTTCTAAATTCTTGCAATCATTTCCCCTTTGATTCAGAGTCTTTATCGCTATAAATCAAGCAAAAACTTTTATTCATTTGGTATATTCAGATTCCTTTGCTGTACAGTGTATATATCCGTGATTTATCTAATTTCACAGAATTTCCTCAAAAGATTTTTTTTACTGAAAATGATTGTTTTGATACTTTTAAAAAAGGATTTGCTTAAAATTAAAACTTTATTTATGCAAGAAAATATATTTATTGCACCCTTCTCTACACTGAGTGGACTAAGGTTTTTTGATTTACATATTGTTGAAGAATTACATTATTAAATCAAAAAGAAAACATAGGGAATCCTCAACACTTTCTTCTTAGTCATAGCTTTGGAGAAAAAGTAATACATGATTCAGGCAAAATAGCACAACATTTTAATGTATGAGCATCTGCCTTTTATAATTTTGTTTATGTTGTCATTGTATACAACAACAAAGTTTTTTGTTATATTAAAAGTTTATATTCGCTGATGGATGAATGTTTAAATAAACTAGGCAATTCAGCGCCATTTGAAATACACTTTAAGAATAGAGAATTATATATATTTTTAAAAGGAACTCATAGCTTCAAATTCTAGGAAATGTCATATTTGATTATCACAATGAACTATTAAAACTCTTCACGGCTCCAAGAAGTGCAGAAGCTAATTGAATGTATGCAAGGGTGATCAGAAGAGTTAAACACCAAGAAATTAAATGTGAATAGAGAAAATATCATTTTAGAATTAATCTGTATTTAGGTTCACTGACCAGTACTTGTTTTATAGACTGAGAATATCTCATTAAATAGACACAATTTTGCATAAATTAAGATTGAACAACATATACGTTAAGGATTTGATGATGCCATTAATTCCTAAACTTTGAATTAATCATGATCAACTATAATTGTTGATCACTTTTTGAGGGGTTTTTAAGTATCAAATGTTTAAATTATAGCGTCAAAAATACAATCATCTTTCTTAGTAAGGATTTTATTGATAAAGTTTAGGAAGAGTATGTACAAGTATACATGTACAAGCTATTTTCAGCAATTGATAAGTGCATAGTGTTTCTATATAACCAAAAAAATGCTTACTGGCGTTTTCATACTAATTGTTGGCCAATTATTTACACACTGAGTTGTTAACGGATTTTTCTTACCGTTGTTTTCCGTTCGTAACATTGAGGAACCGGAGGGTGTGACCGGTCGACAGGGGATGCTCATCATCTGATCCCACTTCTGATTCTTTAATACTGTTTGTTATTTCTTTAAATCAAATTTCATTGACACACCTTGCAATGTCATATAAAGAAACAAGTCTTGTCATACGAATCTTTATAAAAAAAAAAAAATTGAATTCCCTCTGAAATGTATATAATCAATTAAAATATTTATTACATCTATGACGAACAATTTATTTTCTGATTATTAAAACCAGTTTCTCTCATTACAACAAATATATTTTCTATTTACTACCTTCCGGTAAATTAAAAAAAATTACAATATGACAGCTGTATGTTTCTTTTAGAGCTAAATGCAAAATACTTTAGGTAAATTAACCATTGCAAACATATATATATTATTTGGTTTCTGTCCATCAATCTCGCTCATTCTTTAAATTGTGATATTTGAAGCTCATAATATAATCTTTAGAGTTTGTTCATTTGTTAATTTTATACAGTCATGTGTAACCTTTTAACAATTGTTAAACAATAAATTTCAATTAATGTTCAATCATTGCACTTTTTTAGCAAAGCATATCTGTGAATTTTTTTTAAATCATATATTAAGAACATTGAAATTCTTGCAAAAATGTACGGAAAAAAATTCTCATCAAAAATTCAATTTTCATCTACGGAAAAATATACTTTTTTCAATATAATTTTACAAGCTTGCAGAACAAACTTAATATCATAACTTTGTTTATAAATTTGGCATATTGGGAAAAGATAACTATCCTCCAGGGCTTAATATACCCCTCGTATTGATGATAAACTAGAAAATGATTTAAACATAATATAACTGGGCTGTTCATAACAAAATAAAGATAATTTTATATTTTTCATAGAAAAGTAATTTATTATTATTGAAAACTTTGAATAAGAATATATATATTTATAATATCTTTTTAGATATTCTGGATAATACTCTCTGTGAATTAACATTAGTAAGACATACAGGAAGTTGAAAAAAAAATCATTTTACTTATTGATATATAACTAATTAATCAAGGCTCTAAGGGGACATTCACAATTATATTATATGAGAGAATATATAAGTTACATTCTGAAATTTAAATCAGCTTCACATTGGGGGGTTATTAATATGCAAGATATATTAAAACCAAAGGCACTAAGGGTCTGGATGAAACATATTGAGATAATTAACAGTATTCAAGAGTAAAAGTCCATGAAACAATACAAAATAATATAGGAGCAGAGCAAACACAAACCTTCAAAACATCGGAGGTGGGACCAGTTGCCATGGAGGAGTGAGTATCCTCTGCCGACCGGTCACACCCGCCGTGTTCCCCTTGTCATGATCGGGAAATAATGTTAAAATCCGTCGTCAATTCAGTGTATAATCAATGGACTAACAATATGTATGAAAAACGTCAGTCAGCAATTGACTAAATGATAAATTGTATTTGCCGACGAGGTCATTGTATCGACCATAAAACTTACCAAATAATTACTTTAAACGAGACTGCTGATATTCTTGTTTCATGAACCTGTTTAAAAATATTTTACCTTGCTTTAGAAATTACTCATACGTAGAACAGCTCTTTGATTTTGAATCAACTGTGATACATAAACTCCGTATGCAGGTGATAAAGGTATATTGCTGCATAAGTAAGGGAAAGTGACGATTTTCCATTTTTTCTCTTTAAGGTTTCGTCAAAGGTCAACATGTCTAAAAAATTATTTTTACAATTGCTCCAAAACTATGTGTGGTATGAAGTCAAAACGTTTACATTTTGTAAATATATCACTGATTAATAGATAGAAAGTATTACTTGATATCAAATATTTTTAAAAAGAAATTTTTTGAGAAAAAATTGTATCGGAAAATGTGCATATTTTAAAAAAATGCACCTGCTTAATTCTGTCCTTTTTGTGAAAACCAACATTGTAGAAATAATATATGTTTATCATTGAAGGGCAAGTTGGACGTGAATGGTCTCTGAAAGGCTGTTATTGAAAACATGACATGTATAAAGACAAGACCCCTATAGAATCCGCCATTTGTAGTGTACTTTCACTTTCAAGTCTTAACATTTGGACAAAATAAACAGGGAAAACAACTTTCCAGAGGCTATCCAAGTCCAACTTGCCCTTCATTGATAAACATATTTTGTTTTTGCAATGATTGTTTTCACTAAAAGCACGGAATTGATTAGGTGAATTTTTTTGAAAATATATGCATTTTCAAGAAGAATTTTTCTCAATTAATATTATTCCAAGTATTTTTTTTATCAAGTGATACTTTCTATCTGTTAATCAATAAAAAATTTATAAACTGTAAAAGTTTTAACTTTATACCTTACATAGTTTTGGGGCTCTTGTAAAAATAAATTTTTGGACATGTTGATCTTTGACGAAACCTTAAATCAGGGTTCGACACTTTTTCCTATTTTGGTATTCTTATATGCACTACCTGCTATCGATAATATAATGTTACCCTTTTGTCTTTAAAAAAACTGTTCTTAAAAACATTTTTTCAACTGATACATCTTTTTGATGATGAAAAGTAGAGGGAGGGGGTCCAGGCCCCAAGTGCCTGTGACAATGAAATAATAACCTAATACTGTACATTTTTTGCAGTATTGCAATACAATTGTCCTGACCTGTAATCTCTTCGAGGACATTCACCTTGAAGTAAGGGTTATTGTCCTATTTCATGCTCACTAAAAGTAGGAGGAGCCAATTTCATGTTTGTAAACAAAGTCGTATGGCCTTGATATCATAACATTTCTAGAGTCATCATAATGTTCAATAACATGTTTATGACTTGCCTTCTTTAATATGTGTTTAAACAATTAAAATATTTCTGGCAAAGTTTAGTATAACCGAGTTCGAGTTAAATATATATAAAGTCATCTGATGCCACCAATGAAATCATAGAAGCGAAGAAGGAACTGTAATCTCAGCTATTCCATGCTGGATAAAAGTGGGAGGAGCTTAAAAGGAACTCACTAAAACCCAGACCCACTTAAGACCTGACTGACTTGGTCAGTACAAAATTCCTCTAAACTCAGCTTTTGAAGATAACATTAAAACTTTGAAGATATAATTAATATTACATTTCAAAATAGCTCATAAATAGATGAATAAATAAATAAATAAATAGATAAATATTAAATAAATAAATAACTAACTAACTAAATAAATAAATAAATAAATAAATAAATATATAAATAAATAAATAAATAAATAAATAAATAAATAAATAAATAAATAAATAAATAAATAAATAAATAAATAAATAAATAAATAAATAAATAAATAAATAAATAAATAAATAAATAAATAAATAAATAAATAGATAAAACTTAAAATGTATAAAATCAGAGTACAAATAAATAACTATTGAATAATATTTAAATATTTTTATTATCTAAAGTAGGATTTGAAAGGCAAACGATCGATAAAAGAATAGAACAAGACTTGTTGAAAAGTGTTGACTTGTCTTGCTAAGCTAACATGAAAAAAAACCTGCCCTTAAGATCAAGATCTAGCAAATGTCTTTAGGCCGCTAATTATTTGGTGCTAGATCCATTATGACGTCATATTGAATTTCAACTCCCCCCCCGTACCTTACGGCTTAGGCAGCATTTTGTAGAAAATAGGGTATATGCTTGGAATTCAATTTGAAATCATATGAAAAGAAATCCCGATCTACTTTAATTTTAATATTATTCTATAGAAGAGGTCATGAACATATAAACTACCGTTTTCTGAGAGACCGTAGGCAATTTGGATACATTTTCCTTGTCGAATATAAAAAAAACCCTCACATTTACCTGACTGGGTTTCTTAATTTTTTTTCAATTGAAAATGGCAGTTTAAATATGTTTTTCATCTTGTTTACCTACAAATTATGCCCTGAAACACCTTATTTGACCAATCTAAAGATGTAAACTTAAGCATTACTAAAGAAATTTATTTCTCATATTTGATACATGTAAACTTGTAGGCATCTTTTATTTACTAGATCTTGACTTCAACCATGGTAATTTTTAGGACTCTTAATTTTGAAAAATAATATTTGCTAGATTAGGTCATAGAAGATATCTATGTGACATTTCTGATTTTTACAAATTTTCGTTTCCTTTTAAAATTTACTTGGCTTGGTATATTTTTGTTAAGTTTATATTACACTTTCAGAATCAAGCTAGCATATTCTGAAACTCATTTTCATCTTTAAACCTTTACCGTGTGTGATTTGTCCTTATTTGTATCTTTATTAAACCATAAACTAATTTTTCCAAGTCATTTTTTTATTTTCCAA
>PRKT01000081.1:880210-931214 GCA_003671525.1 Saccostrea glomerata | reverse complement strand
TAAATAAATAAATAAATAAATAAATAAATAAATAAATAAATAAATAAATAAATAAATAAATGAATAAATAAATAAAACTTAAAATGTATAAAATCAGAGTACAAATAAATAACTATTGAATAATATTTAAATATTTTTATTATCTAAAGTAGGATTTGAAAGGCAAACGATCGATAAAAGAATAGAACAAGACTTGTTGAAAAGTGTTGACTTGTCTTGCTAAGCAAACATGAAAAAAAACCTGCCCTTAAGGTCAAGATCTAGCAAATGTCTTTAGGCCGCTAATTATTTGGTGCTAGATCCATTATGACGTCATATTGAATTTCAACTCCCCCCCCGTACCTTACGGCTTAGGCAGCATTTTGTAGAAAATAGGTTATATGCTTGGAATTCAATTTGAAATCATATGCAAAGAAATCCCGATCTACTTTAATTTTAATATTATTCTATAGAAGAGGTCATGAACATACAAACTACCGTTTTCTGAGAGACCGTAGGCAATTTGGATACATTTTCCTTGTCGAATATAAAAAAAACCCTAACATTTACCTGACTGGGTTTCTTAATTTTTTTCAATTGAAAATGGCAGTTTAAATATGTTTTTCATCTTGTTTACCTACAAATTATGCCCTGAAACACCTTATTTGACCAATCTAAAGATGTAAACTTAAGCATTACTAAAGAAATTTATTTCTCATATTTGATACATGTAAACTTGTAGGCATCTTTTATTTACTAGATCTTGACTTCAACCATGGTAATTTTTAGGACTCTTAATTTTGAAAAATAATATTTGCTAGATTAGGTCATAGAAGATATCTATGTGACATTTCTGATTTTTACAAATTTTCGTTTCCTTTTAAAATTTACTTGGCTTGGTATATTTTTGTTAAGTTTATATTACACTTTCAGAATCAAGCTAGCATATTCTGAAACTCATTTTCATCTTTAAACCTTTACCGTGTGTGATTTGTCCTTATTTGTATCTTTATTAAACCATAAACTAATTTTTCCAAGTCATTTTTTTATTTTCCAAGTCTAAGGAGGAAAAATTCAAAGAATTATCCACTTTCCTAAACCTGAGACATGATATTAAGTCTCCTCCAAAGAAAAAAATTGCTTGTATCATCTGTCCTTAAAAGTTCTAACTTAGTCTAATAAATATGATGTAACTATATACATGTGCTAGTTCATGAGATGTACATGGTCTGACATGGTCTGGTAAACGCGAATTATAGTTGGTTTACATTTTGTAATAATCTCTTTGGGTCAGAAATTCTTTTTAAATACAAAGTAGTATGCCTTTCTGCATATATTGTAGTGTAATATGTATATATCAATTTGAAAAAAAAAATATATCGGTCTTAGGGACTTAATGTAGTCATTATATATTTGATCAGTTAATAAATGTTCATGAAATGGGTCGATTAATGACAATCAATTTTGTTTCAAAACATTTCCATAATGCCTTTATTCCAAGTACATGTATTCATGATATAGGGCATCACAAAGACTAAAAGAATTCGGCTTAAAGTCTTATTCCTTAAGAAAATTAAAAATGATGCTGTTTTGAACAAAATTCGCTGTTTTTAGCTTTAAAAATGATGCTTTTAACAAACTTTTTTTTTGTTTTGAACATAAAAATAAAATGCTATTTAAGCACAAAAATTGTTTTTCAGGTCTTAATTATGCGAGGTCTTTAGTACAAGCCAGCTGAAAAACATCACGTGATGTAATGTTTTCGTAAATAAAGCTGTTCGGCTATCATCTGTGTTTATCCACTGATCAGATGATTTCACGAAGATTCCAAATGTTTACGAATAATGTAAATTGGGTCGAGTGCAAGGTTTGTTTACAAACTTAGAATATTTCTAGCAAGGTCGAGTTAGTGGTATATAAATAAAGGAATTTAATTCAGATATGGGGAGGAAAAAACACACCAGCGGTGTAGGACACTGTGGATCATTGCACGTCGATGTGTCATTTCTTGACCGATGGATCAAAAGAGAACACCAGCAGTCGGAATTGATTTGGGAACATCATTTTCGTGTGTTGGTGTTTTTCAAAACGGCAAAGTGGAAATTATTGCAAATGACCAAGGGAATCGTACAACACCAAGTTATGTTGCTTTCTCGAACACGGGACGCCTCATTGGAGACGGAGCTAAAAGTCAGGTAACTATGAACGCTGTAAACACGATTTTTGACGCGAAACGATTGATCGGACGCAGGTTTGATGATGAGCACGTGCAGACAGACATGGCGCGCTGGCCATTCAAAGTCGTTAATGACGAGGGGAAACCGAAAGTGGAAGTATTATACAAGGGAGAAATGAAGAAATTTACACCAGAAGAAATCAGTTCCATGGTCCTTGTGAAAATGAAGAAAATAGCTGAAGCCTATCTCGGTGAGCCCGTCAAAAACGCTGTCATAACTGTGCCTGCGTTTTTCAATACTGCACAAAGGGAGGCTACAAGGGATGCAGGAATAATCGCTGGTCTTAATGTAATGCGAATTATCAATGAGCCAACTGCTGCAGCTCTTGCATATGGACTTGAAAAGAACATTACAGGTGAGAGAAATGTGTTAGTCTATGACTTAGGAGGCGGAACATTTGACGTTTCAATCTTAACCATCGAAGAATTATCTGTTTTTGAAGTTCTGTCGACAGACGGAGACACTCATCTTGGAGGTGAAGATTTTGATCACATCATGGTCAACCATTTCATAGAAGAATTCAAGGTAAAACACGGAAAGGATATCACGAGTAACAGTCGGTCTCTCAGACGCCTGAAAACAGCTTGTGAACGCGCTAAAAGGATACTGTCTAGCAGTAAAGAGACCTGCATCGAGCTTGACGCATTTTTTGAAGGCATTGACTTTTACAGCAAAATTTCTCGTGCAACTTTTGAAAAACTTTGCGATGATTTGTTCCTCAGAACCCTGGAACCGGTGAAAAGAGCACTGTTGGACGCAAATTTAGAAACATTTCAGATAACTGAAGTTGTTTTGGTGGGAGGGTCAACTAGAATTCCAAAAATCCAAAAAATGCTTCAGGACTTTATGGGAGGTAAAGTGTTAAAGAGATCCGTGAACATAGACGAAGCTGTGGCCTATGGTGCAGCATGTCAAGCAGCTATTCTTGTTGGAGACAGAGGTGACATGCTCAAAGACATTGTTCTTGTGGATGTGGCTCCTTATTCCTTGGGCATTGAGACTGCTGGGGGATTTATGGACAAAGTTATACAAAGAAATACCAGAATACCTGCTGCAGCTTCAAAGACATTTACGACTTTTTACAACAATCAGCAAGGTGCAATTGTTCAGGTTTTTGAGGGTGAACGTTCAATGACTAGAGATAATAACTTTGTTGAGAAGTTTGAACTGAAAGGCATTCCTCCAGCATTGTGTGGTGTTCCCCAAATAGAGGTCATTTTTGACATTGATGCTAATGGTATCGTGGATGTGACTGCTAAAGACAAGAAAACAGGCAAATCAAGCAAGATCATGGTCTCAAAGAACAAGTTGAGGACATATGAAATTGACAGAATGAAGATTGAGGCCAAAAAGTACCAAGAAGAGGATGAAATCGAACGCCAAATAGTAGAAATAAGAAATAAAATAGAGTCCTATTTGATTTTAATTCAAGAAAAATTACGTGTTGCGGATGAGCAGCTTTCGTTGGAGGAGAAAAATGCTGTTTCCCTGGTATGCAGTGACACTTTTCGCTGGTTGGACAATAATGAAAATGCAGTGTTAATAGAACTAAAACGGAAGTTAAATGAAATCCAAAAACTACCCGTCTTTCAAAACTGGGAACCAATCGAAAAGGAAAATCAGATATTTACCAGCGTAGAAATCTTTTAGTTGTTCGCATTTGAATAACATTGTTCGATTTTTCTTGTGAAAAAATAGAATACTTTCAACGTGCGTTGACACCTTCTAGATAAAAAATGCTGAGTTCCATATGACTTATTATGTCATGTGATTGTTTGTCTGCTCCGACGAAATCCAACATGTTTATAAAAGCAGTATCTGTCTCTGTCCAATGTAAGATTTTGTCGCCCAGTGTTTAGAGCGTTTGCCCAAGTGTTGCAATGGAAGGAGTTCATCCTTATATCGCAGGTTCGAATTCCACTGGGGGACGTGCAGATCGTTCCTTTAGAATAGACCTATAAACGGAGGTCCCGTGTCGCAGTAGGTGTCGGCACAAAAAAGATCCCATAAACCGAGGTCTCGTGTCGCAGTAGCTGTTGGCACGAAAAAGATCCCTCACTGTTCAATGGCCGTAAGGGCTGAGAATATGACAATATGTGTAGCTCTCCACCGGCAAGTGGTGGCGTCTCCATATGAGTGAAAAATTTCCGTGATAGAGACGTTAAACAACATACAAGCAAAAAAAAAAACTCCACACGCATCTGTAAGATTTTCAATCAATATTTAGATATGATTGTTTTTTTCCATGTGGTTTTTAAGATTGTCATACATTGTATAACTATTTCTTTTTACATCCTTTGATTGCCCCTACACCTGTTAAAATAGATTTTCTCTGTTTAAATCTTGCACTCAAAAACTACATCAGCATTTTTTGGGGGACATTTTCGATGTCCTTCATCCTTGTTGTCACACTTTTATATCATTTTACACTAACTTTATTGTAAGCAAATTTACATAAGCGACACGCTTTTCATGTTCATATGATCACCATTAATTTATTTTCTTTATGCTACATCTATACAGGGCGTATGACGCTCTGTAATGCCGTACATACGATCCAATGTATGGAATTTTGCTATGCAATTTTCAATTTTAATTATAACTTAACGAAATTATATTTATTTAAATAGTTGTCATATGAAATATGAATAAACTATTGATGTTCTATTTGACTGGGTTTTTTTCAATCCATAATTATTATACAGATGATATCAACAATGCGTTTTGTTTCATTAAATCAGTGTTGCCGAATCCATGAAAAACTAAGTTTATTGACCTAAAGTCAGTGTTGCTGTGTCCTTGCAAAAAAAAAATGGTTCATTGACCTCAGATCATTTGTGGGGTAATAGCACTTACAGGTCGGGCATCGTTTGACACCTAGACAGATGTCGGTTCACTACATATAAAAAGTACATTATAAGTGCCCCATATGGTGTAAATATTTGTATTTAAGCTTCTTCAAGCAATTTTATTATATGAAACCAATGTGATTCAATTTTAAAAAAAATTAAATAGATCACAGTATAAATACAATAACTGAACAAAAAAATAATGCAGTTTATAAAACACAGAAAATGATATTGACCATTTTACATGCTTTTGACTAAAATGGCATTTTTCACGAATATAAAAAGACTTATTTTTCTTCACTATGTTCTTTGTAACTGATCCATATAGCAAAGAAAATTTAATCCTAGGACCAAATATTTCATAATATGTATTTCATCGTTTAGAATATCATGATATATCCATATTTATAGCCATTATGCATGTACATATATCATCGTAATATTGATAACAATCATTAATCCTATCTATAAGATGCTGAAAATACAGAATTGAAGTAGTCGTGTCGAGGAATCTCTGATTCAAAAGTTATTTATTGGAAGGTTAAGTTCGGGCAGAAGATGTCATCGACCTGAACATCATGTTAAAACAAAACATCGGTCAACACCCTCAAAATTACTTCCAGATCAAATATCTCTGACAAAGATTTGCGGAATGACCCGGACACAATTTTTAAAAACCTTTTACAAATTCTTTAAAGAGTACAATCGTACTTAACACTGACGATGTGTGAGGGAGCGACCCAAAGATTAATGCCCAGCTTACCGTTCTTATAGCTAATGTTATTGTTGATTCGAGTCAAGGCTAACGCATTGTTAACCGGATGATTGGTGCATTTAATCATACAAAGTTTAAATAACTCTATCTCTAGGCATGTGTACACTATCAGGTATTCCCTCTTTTTAAATTACTGTTATGATTCACAATGGTGTTATTTTAAATAAAAAGAATAAATAGAACTCAAAATTAACAACTGTTTTTGGCTGATTTTTAATTATATATGTCCTCATTTTGCTAAGAAGAGAAGTTAGAAGAAAAGAAAATACTAGGCCTATAGTTATTATGAATGTCAAAAAATCTAAATTAGTGACAATTTTCACCTCTTGAATATGTAATGGAGAAAGGCTGAAAACTGGGCATTCTATGTACGCCCTCGATTAGTTCTTCACTCACAGAATGGACAGTTTTCAGCCTTTTTCCTACTTATAACACGATTTCCTTTATCCTGAAAATTAAGGGGAATAATCACAAAACAGATAGTTCGTTGTTTACAGAATGGACAGTCACGGTAAGCTAGGGATGTACAGCAATTTGTTGAATAGCCATTGTATTTCTAGATGCAAAGGAGGTCTTTGTCTAAAGAAGGGACAGTTACAGGTTTATTTCGGGAGTTTCTAGTATTTCTATAAGACTGGAGTGCGACTCCTCAAAATTAGTTTGTTTTGCGTTGTAAAAGTAAACATGATCCTCTCCTATGGAGGGAATATATGAAAGAATAGAAATCGAATTGAAACCAAAAGATGCGCAAAACCAGTAATTTTTAAACTTAGAAATAGAGAATGGTAAGCATAAAAGAAAAATTCTAAACTTTGATCCCCCGTAAAAACAGTTTTTGAACAAATGATACAGATAATTCAAATTAAATCTGGAAATGGATTACCTGAATTCAATTTCTGAGGATATATTAAATGCAGCAGTGTTAACTAGGAATGCAAATTGTGTTCAGAGTGTTGGACTGAAACAAACTGCGACCTAAAAATATATTTCAATTCAAAGTATTTCAATTCAAAGTATGAGAAAATGTTCGTTTTTTGTTCTTTTTAGTGTGTGAATGCTTTTTCATTGAGAAATATTTTCAGTCTTTGTGAAATTTTTGTAAATTGTAGAGATTTCACATGAAGTATACTTTAAAATTAGATGAAATATTAAATAAATTTTGATATAATTGTGAGTAAATTTTTCACTTCTTATCTGTTGCACTATAAGCACTATGTCCGCCTTATCCCCCGGTCTTCTTTGGAAATGTTTCAATTTTAATTATTTTCTATGGAATTAAATCTTCAATGCAGCAGTGTAGAGTTCATGGTGCAAACTGTTTTCTGGATGAAGGATTTCAATATAAGCTTACCTAAAGCTTAAAATTGATTCTTCTTCAGGGAGTCATGCTTCCGAAATCTAAATCAAGTCAAATTGTGTCATTTTTAAGTTTTGATGAACATTACAGGCTTGTCTTGGAGCATTAAGGTAATGTATCTTCAGTGTTGAACAAGCAAAAAGAAAAATTCAATAGAAAAAACATTAAATTAAATAGCTTATTTGGACCTGTTAAAGTAAGCATAATATCACACAAGTTGAAACTAATTAATATTACTTTGAGAAGATTACAGAAAGGTTAGATAAAATAGCAGGAAAGTTAAATGGTATCTCACATCGATGACATCACATCACAGCACCTACACCTATGTCCCAAAAAAGAGCAATGATGAGTCAAGGAACCGTCAGATAAGATGTCATAAAATATTATGAAAATGATATCTGGGGAAATCAGTTTTACTCTATTTTAGTATATTAGCCAATAGAAAGAATTGAATGAGAACGATATTAAGAAATTCCTTGCGACAAGAAAGACTCTGTACGGGCTACAACGACAGCACAGCTGAGGATAATCTTTTTACTCTCATGTAATAATACATAATTGGAATTGATAGTTTGAAAAGTATTGGTATAATCCTGAAACGGAGAATGGCAAAGCATATTGAAATTGAAATATTTGCAAATTTTTGGAAATCCTAAATACAAAATGCTCTATTCATTTACCTGAAATGAAATTCTTGAGATGTCTTAAGCTAGAGTATTCAAGGGAAGGCTGAAATAGTGGTTCTTAAAACCTAGTCCACGGAGAAGTAACTTAATGCTAGTAGGGGATTCAACTGAGCTGTGAAGCAACGTCTGTGTGTTAATTCACGATCATAGAGATTCACGTAATAAAATACCGGGAAAACCAAGAGAAAGAGAATATAATGTATTTGATAGGAAATATATCTGAGGAACAGAAAAAGAAAATCGGAATTTTTTTTAGCAAGTACCAAAAATGAGACAAAGCTTTAGGAGAAACAAGTTACCATCAAGTTGACACAAGAGATACTAATCCAATACATGTACGAAGATAGCTGCCATAAGTAATACCATTAGCACAGAAAGAAAAAAGTAAGAAAACAGATTGAGATTATACTAGAATAAGACCCTCAAGTATTCCATGGGAAATACCTGTGGTCTTGGTGAAGACGTCCGGTGGAAGTTTGCATTGTTTATAAAAGTGTAAATACAGTCATTATTGATGTTACATTGTATGTATACCTCTTGCCTGGAATAGATGAGATGATGATAGTTACAGAGAGCAAGGTATTTTTGTTATGGATGAACTAACAGGTTATTGCATGAAATAACAGATAATTGAAATATACTGTTGCAAGAAGAGGATAAAGTTTTTTTTTTGCAATGGAAGGATTGTACCAAGTCTCTTTTTTTACTCCTCACTAAATCATCAACAGTCATGAAGGAGAAACACTGTGTAACAATATTTCCGAGAAATTGTGTACACCAGATGTGGATACTCAAAAATCCAAGGAAATTTTAGGAAATTTAAAATCACACAATTTTACCAAATATTAACAGCATAAAAACTTACGACTTTATAACTTACCCCATATAAAATAAAGTCAATGTTTTTTTTTTACTCGGTATCATTGACAGCTGCTTTTCCAATAAAAATGGAACTTGTAAAATCACTTACTCTTTTCATTAGTCACTTGAAAATTTATTTTGTTAAAAAACATTCTGATTGAACAAATATGAACTCTAAAGTTGATACTGAATGACAATATTTGTGTGATTTTTTGAGACTAGGTATTCTAACCATCTATTGGAATTCCCATAGATACCAAATGCGCCCCGTTATAAGCAGACCTTATTTATATTCAAATGAAGCAGAAGTCTTAACGTGAAAAAGAAAACACTTCCTGTGGTCTTAAACTGCACATTTAGATATATCGACGACGCATTGTCAATTAACAAAAGTTATTTCCATTTTTATGTCGATACGATATATCCTGGTGAGCTTGAGATAAAAGATACCACAGAGTTTAACACATCTGTTTCATATTTATATATTTAACTTCAATAAAGGAGATCTAACTACCAAGCTTTATGTAAACGTGAAGACCCTATCTTGTCAATCCTGAAATTCCCTTATTTATGTAGCAACACGTCTCCATCACCTACATACGGGGTTTATATATCTCAGTTGATCCGATACGTAAGAAAATTTTCTACGTATATACTATTTCTTACTGGCAAATTACTGAAACAAAAATATCAGCAGTCTCGTTTAAATTCATCATTTCCTAAGTTCTATGGTCGATACAATGACATTGTCAGCAAATACAACTGATCATTTATTTTATTAAGTCAAATGCTGACTGGCGTTTTTTTATACTAATTGTAAGGTCATTATATACACACTGAATTTACTACCGATTTTCCCATAATTTCCCGAACATGACAAAGATCACGCGGTGGGTTTGACCGGTCGGTAGAGGATGCTTACTCCTCCATGGCACCTGATCCCACCTCTTGGAGTTCAATGTTTAATCTGCTCCAATTTTGTATTGCTTAATGAACTTTTGTGCTTGAATACTGTTTGTTATCTCCATATATTTCTCTATATATGGTGAGAACAGAATGTAGACTATTTCAGATAGGTTTGGATAATTAAGAATTGAACAATGTCCAGTGAGATAAAGAATTAGTGGAACCTTATGTGCTATTGTTTTTATACAATTGGAAGCCAAGTAAGGTCTAATTAAGCTGTAGTAGTTTGCTTAAGATTAGATAAAGATTTTTGCAGAGTTGCTTTTGTCAATTTTAAGACTGAATTATGTGATTCATATGTGAATAATGAAATCTAATTTCGCCCTTATACACTTGCTAAATGTAACAATTTTGCTCCGTTTTAAATTCGCCCAGTTACAGTTCTGTATAAGAATTTATACTGTGTTCTTTGAATTCGCCCCGTTTTAAATCTCTTTAAAACCCACTTTTGACGGGGGCGAAAAAGCCGAAAATAAAACGGTGGCGAAAATTTCCCTGCATACAGTACTCTCCAGATATCAAAACCCATTTTGGTACATAAAAAAGATAACTGTATTATAATAGATCATTTATCCGTTTTTGTACATGATAATATATTGATTTTTTTAGATATCAAAATAAAACTGATGTTCGATGCTTAGATTTTGTTACAAATGCTTCAAATACAATTTGCCACTTAAATATTTGAATTATCTGAAATATGGCTACATGTACTGTTTGCTGCGTTTAACAATAAACAATCAAGTACCATTTGATCCAACATAAATGAATGCAAGTTTCGTTTTTAGTGCTCTGTGTATCATATTTCATCTTCAGTATTCTCCATATTATCCTCCTTCTCCTCCACATCCTCCTCCTCCTCCCCCTTATCCTTTTAAGCCTCCTCCTAATCATTTATATCCTCACACGTGACCTCCGTTTGTATTATCGTTTCCTATGTTTCCAAATTCATCACATCCAAATCTGTAATAACATGTGCAAAGACGACTTTATTTAATTGCTCCTTAAATATTGTAAAAAGGACCCTTTATCAGTAAAGGACACAACTAAAATAAAATTATAGATTTTATGCCATAAAAGAAATACCTCAATTCTGAAAAAATTGCTTGGGAAAAAGGGAAACAAAAAGATGCGGGGAGGGGGGCCTTCTTTCGAGATATATTTTAAGATTTGCACGGTATGATTGATGTTACCTGGTATACTTTTGCAAGTTGTCTGTAAGATAAACATTTTCTACCAGTCTCTTTAACCTTAACCCTACTTTTGGCGCTTTATATGTCGTGATTATGCCTATTTATTATTGATAAACATGTACATAAATTTTCTAAATTGACAGCGGTAAAAAGGTTTTAATAGCATTATCGCTTCGTTTTGTTTAATTTCATTGTTTGACAGTTATAAATTTTTCAACAGATTTAAAACGAAACCAATTGATGTACATGATATCCATAAGCGGAGATAACATATGATTTACAAAAATCAATTAAAGCTCTTACAATGTAATTTAATTCATGCGGGGTTTGAGGGACACGTGAGGTGTCTATAGCTTATTGTGGAGGCATTTGGTCATATTTTGAGTAATTACTGACCATGGCAATACATAAATAACTAATACTACATGGAGATGCAACTGGTGTTTCAAATTTATTTTCTTTGTTCATAGGATGAATAAACATTAAAAAAAATGTAACGGTCAAATCCATACAGTTTAATTATCATCTCTGAAAAAAAACCTATTTACAGACATCTGATGGCCAAAAAAGATGTAGAAAATTATGCGAAATAATATGTTTGCATTTAATAATTTTTTGAAAGACCTAAATAGAATTGTATTAGCAATTCAGATACATTGTATTATTATGAAAAGAAACATAAATAAATTAAAAGGAGAGAGATACAGAATATAGCGTATAAAAAATTAAGTAAACTTACTGATCGTCAGGGTCAACAAACAAAGACTATTCAGTACAACCAAGAATTTACCCATGTTATTTTAATTTAAGACTGCAGACAAATTCCTTTGGCAATTAATCGAGTTTAAGATCTTATACTGTAAAATCACATATTTTCGTGGGGGTAAAATTTTCAAGGTTTAAGGGAAAATATTGCTTTGTGATGATTTGATTTCGTGGTTGGGAAATGTTGAATAGGTAATGAACATGAAATTTTACATTTCGTGGTGGTCATAAATTCGTGGGCCTTTCAATATCTCGAAAACAAATAAATTTAACCCCCCACTAAAGTTAGTGATTTCACAGTATACTACAAAGGAACCTATACTGTTGATGTATACCCACATTCACCAATCAAGGCTTTTGTCTATTGATTGCCATAAATATTATAAATTTTATGGTAAATTTCAATTATTTAGGAAATATAATTCATGATGATGAATAAAAATACTATACAGTATAATAAATTAACGATACTGCAATGCATTTAATAATTAACTCATAAAGGAAACATGAAACAAAAATGGGAGAGTCAATAAGGTTCCCTAATCCTGAGGTTCTGAAAATCAGACATGGACTAACTTAAAATACTCACCCAAAAATGCCTCTGAATTTTTTAAGTAATGTGTTTTTAATCACGAAAATTCTTCTTTCAAGTTAATCATATATAGGGAAAATTAGTAAATTCAAAATAAATTTTCAAGAAATGCAACTAAAAACACCTTCAAATTTGATCAACAAACACATTTCAGAGGCAAAATTCATAGGTATCCAGGCTTTTGATTAAAATTTTTGTTTAAATACAAATAAGGCACTTAAGTTTCTTCTATTTATTTAAGTCGTTTAACAATGCATACTAGTAGTGTATACAGACTTTCCTAGCATTGAAAAGCACCATAGATAACTTTTTTTTTGAGTTGATAAACATAAGTATTTATGGTTAGATTAAAAGAACCTCAATTTTTTTTTTTAATTTTGTTATTTACAATACTTTTATGAGTCAAAAATTTCGACTTTTTATAAGACCTTTCTGAGAACTTCAAAGAATCGCGAGGCACATTCAGAGGTATAAGATTAATTGTTGCATGAAAAGATTTAATTTTCAAGCTTCATTTTGAGACTTTTTCAATTGAATTATGAATTAAAAGAGTTATTCTTCCTGGCCGAGGATAGAAATTCCTGAAATATAATGCTTGAAGTAAAGTGGAAGCGTTGGCTTATAGGGATAAAAAAAAATTAATTCTTAAATGAAATGGCAGTTAAAAAAATTATAATTACCATACTATGATAATATACCGGGGGTATATTTTAAAAAAAATGATATGGATATTATAAACAGGATTCAAGCTAAAAAATCCAATAAACAATACAAATCAGGAGCAGAGCAAACACGAACCTTGAGATCATCAGTGATGGGATCATGTGCGACGGAGGAGTGAGCATCCCCTGCCGACCAGAAGATTCATTTGTTGTCTTAAAACGCACTCAAAAACATCTTCTGTGCATATCAGCATTCGCTCCATGAGGGAACAACTCTTAATTCCACGTTAAAATTATTGTAGGCTTCATAAAATGTTTTATAACATTGTAATTTTTTTTTAACATTTTGTATTTAACAAAATATATTCAAAATTAAATGATAAATAAGGAAGAAAAATTTTCTTCCATTATTTTTCTCTTTTTAATCTTTTACGAGGACTTTTATGCCTAGGTCACATTTAAGCCGATGGTCGGGCGACTAAATTTTTCTGGTACGGTGTTGTCGGCTGATCGGCCAACACGAGTATCGGGCGACACGGAGCAGTCGCATTTATTCCTAGGAACACCGATGAATTGGATAAATAACACAAAAAATCTTTCCTCTTTAGAAATCAGCAATATTTTTTTCATAGATCAATATTCAGATAGGTGACGTGAGTAATGTTTGCAAGGTAAAGTGGCAGAATTTTATATTATTGTGACTAAATGTTAAAATGTGAGCAAAATTTTGTATAGAATTGCATAAAAACAACATATTATTATAGTTATTGTATATATTACAGGGAAAGGTTTCTAAGTTGTAAGAACTTGAAACCAATCCCTTTGTATGCATTATACAACAGAATATGTTCAAAACAATAAAAACGTCAAATGGCGCATATCTAAGCAACAAAGAATTATGGAAAGCCGGGACTGTCTTTTATGAGAATTAAACATTATATGCAGTGTTTCCTTCATTATATGCGGTACTATTTTAATTATATGAAGTCGTTTTTACATTATATCTTGTACAACCTCCACTATTTGCAGTACTTCTCTCATTATGTGATGTAGATATATCATTATATTATGTACATCTATCATTATATGAAGTGCTTTTAACATTATATGCAGTAAGTTCTAACATTATATGCAGTAAGTTCTAACATTATATGCAGTAAACACAACAATATATTATGTTCTCACATTATATACAGTACTGCCTTGAGGGGGAGTATTGAAACGAGCCATCGGCTTCTCACTAGAGAATACCTTATTGTCGAACGACGGCCGACCGAGTAATAAACGGACTGCCGATGGTCGGACGATGATCGAAGGTTGGTCGACGATAATTTCAATTGAAGAAATCGGCCACCGAGGCAGAAAAATATATAACTTGGACCGATGGACACAAATTGGTCGGCCGACAAAAAAAATGTCAAAATCTGAAAAGACATGCAACGGCCGATGAACTGCCGACTGTCACCCAAAGAAAACGGCTTACTTTCGCACTATGACAACGTATGGAAGCTCTTTGGTGATATCAATATTAAGCTCAACATTTAAACTTCAACGAAAAAACGGGTTATTTCAATGCAGATATAAGTTGTCCTTGAAGAAAACGACAACCATCTTACACTCAACTCCAGGGCTTCACATGAAAGTGCACCTATATGTAACACCATACCTATGACCATTAGAAAGGAGTTCTTATCTATTTTCAATTCTGTACATACCTCCGTACGTGATACAGGTTTAAATGTTCAAGTTAATCGTCAACTGTTAAAGTTAATGTTTAATGGTCCTTCTCGCAAAAGTCCAACTGCCAGATTTTTAAAGCATATTGCAATAGCACTTTTAACATTTTTGTACTATATTACATTTAGAGTACGAAAATTAATTTTTTAAAGGCAGATTTTGAAAGAAAAATACAATCTTCAGACAGAAAATCTCCAATAGTTTTGACACTTTTCCGATACCAATAAATTTTTTTAAAAAGTACTCTTAATAAAATATTCAATATTTATGTTTGAGTAGTACCATATTTGAATGTTATAATCTTCATATTGCATAGAATTATCTATGTCATGTTCCACTTTTTTTCATAACACATTTCCAAGAATTATAAACATCAGACCAAAAAAGATTGCTCTTTGTCATTATGACAGAGATGTATTCATCTCCATAACATCATTAACATCATTTCAATTAACTGCCAGTAGTGGAGTGACAAGCCTATCAAAATCTGAGTTTAATGTACCACCCAACCCTATAGCTTATTTGTACTTTTTGGTCAGATATTTAACAAGCAATAAGCTTTGCCAGGTCTTAGAATATTTTATGGTCAAAATTTAAAATGATAGGAGATTAAATATCAATGGATGGAATCTGACCATAAAACTGTACAAATAAATAAAAGTTAAGGAATTCATGAAATGATTTATATTTGTATAGGAATTTTATTTAATCTGTGAAAATAATGATTTCATTGAAAAGGAACGAAAATTTGAATATAATGTCGTTTGCTTGTTTGTAAAATTATAGGTTTGTCTTAGAGTATATTTATTTAAACTTTAATGAAAATGTAAATTACGATGTACATTACGAACTATCACGTGATATTTAGTACATAAAGTAAAAAAAAAAAACAACAAAATAAGAACAAGAACAACACTACCCACCATTCCCCACCACACTGCCCTCACAACCGCCCACTACCCCCCCCCCCCACCCAACCCATGCCTCCAAAAGCGAAATATCACTAACTTTCGCATTTTGTTATTTATATGTAATAATTTTATTACATCTAATTCATTAATTTTAATTCTTCTAGAGTGAAACATATGGAGATAACGAACAGTCCCCAAGATCAAAAGTGCATAAAACAATACAAAACAGGACCTGAGCAAACACGGACCCCAAAACATCAGAGTTGGGATCAGGTGCCATGGAGGAGTGAGCATCCCCTACCGACCGGTCTCACACCTCTCTTCTTTTTCTTATATGAGGAATATGAAATGATGACTCCCCTTATTTCCATTAGAAGAACTTCTAAGAATATAACCAGCCGACCTTGCCTACATGGATTTTTTCCTCTAGTGTGTACATTTTTTGGGGGAGGGAGGTCAAGATCCTTAAGCAACCAACAAAATGAAGATCCTCAATAACTTCTATAAGTTTGTCTCTAGCCTTTGGATTGTTAACATTTGTAAAATTTGTATCAGTATATGTATCAATATAATAGGGTTCAAAGCAATATGACCACATATTATGAAACATTCATTTATCAAAATTTAATTCAAAAAAGAGTTCACGATTTTTTTCGTAAAAGTCTGGACAATCAGGATTTTGACCATAAACATTAATAAGAGTTACTTTGAATCTAATTATAATCGACTGTAATATCTAGAGCTACTACGTTTCCCTTACAAGTTTTTTTCCTTTAAAATTATAAATAAAGTTGTTATAAAAAATGACAAGAACTGCATGTGAATTGGATCTGAAAGAACTAAAAATACATTTATATCCCCATTGAGCTTCTACATATGGTTCTAAATCATCTGCTGCAGTAAAATGTTTATCCTGCAAACACAGAATAGAAACACCCTCTTCTTATATCAATGAAGGACATCGCTTTGCTTCTGAGGTGTTGCTGGCCCTTGACAGATCACCGTTGTAATCCTCACAATTATTTATTTGTAAATAATTTCAAAATATTAAGCAACCTCCAAGCAAAAATCCCATATAATCAACACTTTTATACCAAGTCATACTTTCACATCCACCTGTAAATATGTACATGGCGTACATGTACAAATAAAATAGGCAAATAGTTTTGCATTAAAACAAGCAAAGGTACTTGTTCGAGGAAAAAGAGGACATAGCAATATTCTCTTCAGCAAAAAAATATATTTTAATAATTCTGTTTACCAAAGTTTTGTTTCAATGTAAATGTATATGCAGTGAAGTTGTGCAATATGAATTCTTTATATTCTTTAAAATTCTATCTTAAAAACACTGGTTTCAATGGGGGTATAAAAATAGGAAAAAGTGTTCGTTTATCAAGTCCTCGGAATTTTGAAGTGGTAGTTTAAGTCTTCTGGTTGAAAGCTCAAGAGCCAAGGCTCTGTGACACAACAAACGCTGATACAATAAAGATTCCTCATTTACCGCGGTATGCAATGTGAAAATTTCAAGAAACAATATCCAAATGATTATGATCAGGTTTTTTTTTCTTTTACAAAAAGACATTGTCAGATAAATAGTAAGCCTTTTACATATTAAGTTGAATTAAGTTTAAGAAAATCATAAAACTTTTAGAAATTAAAGTGATGACATAAAAAATTTACATCTACTTAATGTATTCATCTCAATTTCCTTTGAAATTTTATGCAATTGTAAACTGTGGATAAGTGAATTAATCTTATGATGACAGAATATCTTGATATTGCGTAGTGATTTTTACTAAACATCATTGTTTTTAGGGACGTTTGGTCGGTTGTTTTTGTTGGTGGTGGTGTTACTTTTTAGATGATTGTTTTCTTTGAATGTTGTTGCAATCTAGATTCTGGTTATTCTATTAGCTTTGAGTAATTTTGATTTTTCTTTTTGTGAACTTCTGCTTTTAATTTACTGGTATTTTAAACAATCTATTTCTTAAAAATACTGTTTTAGATACGGTGCTTAGGGTTTGTTAAATTCAATGGGGGTAAATTGCCATTTTCATTTCATTCGGTGAAAATAATGCTACAGAATGTATAATATATTTCCATGAAAACTTTTTTAAAGTTTAAGTTTATCAATCAATTAATTTTTAAAACATTATTAATACATGTACGCTAGAGCACACAAAAAAATACAAAGGTTAAATCCTGATGCATAGTTTTAAATTTAGTACTTCATAACCTTAATTTTTCGAAGCGTGAAGACTTAGCAATTAACAGGACTTAATTAATAAAGTTTTAAATTTAAGTAAATTTATTTGAAAAGGTACAGAAATTAAATTAATTGCAAAGTGGCGAGGAAAAACTATTTAAAACTATTCTAAAAATTCTGCTATCCGTTGCTTTCGCAAAAAATAGCAATCCAAATACTTTCCAGATAGACACATTCCGAGGTATAAAATGAAAATTCGTGCATAGTTGAATTTTCAAGCTTCATTTTGAGACTTTTCAATTGAGTTGGGAATTAAGAGTTTTCCTTCCTGGCTGAGGATCAGAATACCTGAAATATAATACCTGAAGTAAAGTAGAAGCTTTGCCCTTATTGGGGATAAAAAAAATTAATTCTTTTCAATGAAATGGATTTTTAAAAAAAAATGAAAATTACCATGCTCGATCATCAATATGTGAGCTATGCTAATATATACTTTTAAAAAATGAAGAAAAATTAGATGGATATATGAACAGTATTCAAGCTCAAATAAAAAAAAAATTATTCAACAATACAAACCAGGAGCAGAGCAAACACGAACCTTTTAAACATCAGTGGTGGGATCGTGGGCCATGGAGGAGTGTGCATTCCCTGCCGACCGGTAACATCGTTGTGTTTCTCGTCTTGATCGGGAAATAAAAAATAATCCGTCGACAACTCAGTGTGTAAATATTTCTCTTTTTTTTTGGTCTTACATTAAAGATTTTCAAGTTCCATGCGATTTTAAGAATAAGTCTAGTTTGTTGGGTATGCCTGCTATGCATAAATTATACCATGTTTCCAAGTTTTATTGAGGTCCCTGGCATATCCAACAAACTAGACAGTGATTCCTTACATGCATATTTATATTTTTAGAAAAATTGTAAAAAAAATAAATTAATTTACATTATCTTTTGCATAATATATCATTTTATACATAATTGTTATAGAGTTTTACATATTGTTCTACAACGGATTTATAACTCACACACACACACACACACACACCCTCCAACACACACCCTCTCCCTCTCACACCCTAATTCATACATCCCGTCACACATATTTGATTAAACTGGAATCATACGGAAACATGATGTGTTTGTAAAACACAATGCGCCCGGTGGCAACAAAGTTCGAAAGAGCTATTTTAAGCATATAGGTCATAGCCAAGGTCACAAGGTCATTGACCTTGGTGTCATTTGATGAACTTAATAAGAAGAGTATGCATGCTAAATATGAAGTCTCTATCTCTTATGCCATAATGATTTATGGTTCAAAAGTCA
The DNA here is from genome assembly GCA_003671525.1 of Saccostrea glomerata. Lineage (NCBI taxonomy): Eukaryota > Metazoa > Mollusca > Bivalvia > Ostreida > Ostreidae > Saccostrea > Saccostrea glomerata. The sequence goes on along the minus strand of PRKT01000081.1, from coordinate 912,113 downwards.
TGGCGAAGGTTCAAAAATGAATTATTTTGCGTATAGGTCACAGTCAAGGTAACAATCATTGACCTTGGTGCCATTTGAAAAAGGAGTTTGCATACCAAATATGCAGTCTCTATCTCCAATGCTTAAAATATTATGGCGAATGTACGAAAAAGCAATTTTTATCTAGGTCTTCTCTTATGAAAAATGGGTGCTAGAGCTTTCATTATTAGATCACCTGAGCCAAAGGCTCAAGTGAGCTTTTCTGACCAAAATCTGTCCATTGTCTGTCGTCGTCGTCATTGTTGTTTCATTGGCGTCGTTGTCGTTAACGTTTCACATTTTCATCTTTTTCTAAAGAACCACTGGGCCATTTCAATCAAATTGCCACAGAGTATCCTTGGGTGAAGAGGATTAAAATTTGTTCAAATGAAGGAACAAGCCCTCTTCCAAGAGACGATAATTACCCGGTATGAATTAATGAAAAATTGATGGCATCGTTTAAAAATCTTCTTCTCAAGAGCCACTGGGCAAGGAAAGATGACACTCATGTGGAAGCATCCTCAGGTAGTGTAGATTCAAGTTTGTTTAAGTCATGACCCCCAGGGGAAGGGTGGGTCACAATGGGGGATCAAAGTTTAACATAGGAATACATAGGAAGCATATTTTTAAATCTTCTTCTCAAGAACCACTGGGCCAGGAAAGATGAAACTCATGTGGAACCATCCTTTGGTAGTGCAGATTAAAGTTTGTTCAAATCATGACCCCCAGGGGTAATGTTGGGTCACAGTGCGGTATCAAAGTTTATCATAGGAAATAGAATACATAGGAATTTTTTTTTCAAATTTTCTTCTCAAGAACAGATAGCCTTGATTGATCATAGTTATATTAAAGCATTCTCTTGTAGTGTAGATTCAAGTTTGTTCAATTCATGGGCTCCAGGGGTAGTCGGGGCCACAATAGGGGATCAAAGTTTAACAGTGGAATACAGGGGGAAAATCTATAAAAATTTTCTTCTCAAGAACAGCATAGCCATGATAGGTCATAGTTATTAAACAATCCTCTTGTAGTGTAAATTCAAGTTTCTTCAATTCATGACCCCTGGAGCAAGGGTGGGGTCTTAATGGGTGGTCAAAAAAAATCTTTAAAATTCTTCTTCTTGAGAACAGCAAAGAAGTGATTGTTCATCTTTATATGGAAGCATCCTCGGGTAGTGTAGATTCAAATTTGTACAAATCATAACCCCTTTGGGTAGAGTGGGGCCACAATGGAAGATCAAGGTTTTACATAGAAATACATAGGAAAAATCGTGGTGTATCTTACACTTTTAACCTCAATTTCAGTGATGACAACCACGTAAAAGCATCATGTGTTCCATGTTATACAAGACAGAGGGTATCACACAGTTGAAACTGTCATGGTTTTATTCAGAGCCAAGATCCATCCTAGCTTTTCTATCAATATTGTTCTGGCCTCACAACAGAGTTTGAGAGTGCATTTGTGATTGTTTGTAGGAGTGTGATTTCATGTGCAAAACGGAAGTTGTTGAATTATACATCTATTATACTCTTTCCAAGGGGGAGGAGGGGGGGGGGCTCAGATTTGCAGTGCCCTTGTTAAATATGAAAATGGAACACAAATGGTTTGAAATGTACTTATTTTATTTTTTATTAAATAAAATATCATGTATATTTTGTTCTACCTACTTCAGGCAATTATATCATTCCTCACTTCTCAATTAGAGTGAGTGCTATATATATATACACAAATGGTTTTGTTTTATAAACATGAGTATAAGAATGTTAGTTCAGTATCCATCAGTATACTAGTAGTTCACTCCATAATAGAGTATCAACATCACACAGATGAGCTCCATACTATTCAATCTATTTTTTTTTTTTTTACATTATATCAAGTTCTACAACTAACTCTGTTCACACAGCATTCATACAAGCACTCATTTTCACTAGATCCAAAATGTGTGTAATGCATAGCCATCGAATACTTATATAAAAACTTACATATTGCACTTGGTGTGTATAAAAAAAGAAAACAAAATATTCAGTTAAATCAATGTATCCATTAGATGAAAAATTGTATATCAATTAGGCAATGAGTTTATAAGTTTGCAACAAAAACTAATAAATGATTAAAAAAAAAGGCTACATGTAATATTAACAAAACTTAACATATATCCATGATATAATAACTAATATTCAAAAAGTCAGAAATTGGTGCACTCCATTCCATAAACCACCAACAATTCATTAATACTTTGAAACCTGCAATACTTAAATTTTCCACTCGTATTCTGGCAAGGAAATTTTCATTTCAAAGTTACAAATGAAAGACTTAAGCAAATGGCCTGATTATTAAACAAACACAACATTCTCACGAAATCCCATTTTATCCACATTTGTGTTTTAGTAACCTTTCAATTTTGCATAGACATTTTTATTCAATGGTGAGAACTAAAAGGAACTAAATCTTAAAGGCTTTAATCTCAGGAGGAGAAAAAAATTGATATAGGTGACTGGAATCTAAACTGTTAAAAAGGTTTTGGGGGCTTTTTATAAAATGTTTTGTGCCACAATCACTCAGAATAATCAATTGGTACACGCAATACAGGGTTTGAGAGCTTAATTTGCACCTTTTCAATTCATTGACTAGCATTTGTAAATACTTTACATTTTTAAAAAATACACTAAAAAAAGGGATAATCTATCTAGAAAAGGATAATCTTTCTATCAAATACATACAATTAAATCACAATTTAAAAAAAATAACAATCAGACTTGAACACAGTATGAGCAATTTCATTATAAAATATAACAAGTCATGAAACATGAATAAATAACCAAGGTCTCTACACTTATGTATGGAAGATGTCAATGATGGTTTAAGTATTGCACTTTGACACAGATTAAGTATTTGTCTACACAGTGGGGATTAATGCCCAGGTGGGGGGTCAAGGTCAGACGAAGGCGGGGCCTGAGGACGAGGGTCCCTCCATTGTTGTGATCACATGACCTAGTTTGGCAGGAAGTTGCTGGGCTGAAGATGTTTGATCCTCCTCCAGACTTTCATTGATCTGGGAAAAAAATTCAAATTGATCAATGAAACTGGGCAAAAAAAAAAGAACATTAGGCTTTGAATTATGAAACAATTACAAAACTAATGGTGGCGAAGAAATCAAAATGTCCTTACTGCATTGCTGTATTCGTGTACATAGTTGTAAAGTTCATGAAGAGCATTTTCTTTGGTGAAGCGATCAGTGGCCATCTGTAAATAACATTTTAATACAAAGAAATGCACTATTTCTCAGTTTAAGTTGAATTCATTGGAAAGTAAACAAAAAATTATTTTCCACTTAAACACTGCTTAAGGTCCTTTGATACATTTTGTCAGCGATATATATGCAGGTACAGCGGTATATATAGATCTCCACGGGTTGTTTAACCACAGCTGTATAATAAGAAGTAAAATTCTCCCCAATATGTGTGGACAATAACCTACCCTGGAGACTTCATTGAGATAGGCACTTAAGTCCTGGTCACTGACTGCTGGCATGGCCCGGATGTCCTGGAAGTACTTCTCCACCAAACACTTGTACTGGGGGATATCTTTGGCAAATAAAAGCTTGTTGGAGGGAGAATCCTACAAAATAACACAGTAAAAATACCATCAATTATAATTCATAGGATATTTGTTATAAAAGTCATGGAAGTGAAGGTACAGCATTGAAATGTTTAATTTTCAGACACCAATTCTTATCTACTGTAAAATTGATAAGGATCAAATAAAACAATACTTTTATAAAAACATACCTTGTAATTGTAATGTATTGAGGAAAAAGCATTTAAATTCCTGTTTACAGGGGATAAAAAAGAACATATTCATGAAGTGTCAGAAAAAAGGGCATACCTTTCCTAGATTTTGGTCGGAGGTTGAGCAACTATCCATAAAGGCTTGAGCGACAACAGAGAGACAGGAGTCCACAATGTTGGTTTTGTTAATGTCGTACACAAACTCAGGGTTCTTGATAATGTTCACCCAAAATCTCAGAGGAACACTGCAGAGTGAAAAACATTAGGCATCACTTTCAATGAACCAACATATATAATTATGCCACTTAAAAAGAAATGGGAAGAAAAATTATTATGTGCCATAAAATATTATCAGACTAACAGATAACACTTTTGTATTGATTTTATTAAGGTCATGGTATGAATATGGTCATGGTATGGATACCAGTCATATACAATTTAACCAACAATATAACATAGTTTTCAACTTAATCTCCTAAATCAGTCATTAAGCTTTCTATAGAGGTATAAGTACAGCTACAGTTACCTGTTACACTTCCAGTTGTAGACAACTTCAGGTTCTACGTTGTTTTTCTCGGCAGCCTCGTCCAGGAAGTCAAACAGCGACTTAATGACGGGAGGAATGCTCTCATTGGCCGACAAGATAATGGTGAAGAAATCGTCAATGTACTTCTTCAGGGTACCCTAAACATAAAATAACAACATAATCAGTCATAGTCCTACAAAAGTCGGTGCAACACATGATTCATATTAATGTTATATTTAGGGATTCAGTATTAGGAATTTATATGGGAATTACATATTCCAATTTAATTCCTTTATCCGGCACAAAAAACATGGTCTTACATTTTTTATTTCATGTACATACTTTTATTTAACATATGTAATAATTTTAAAATTTTATTTTTGGTAATTCAAAGTCCTTCACATGTTACATACATGGCATGATAATCTAACAGTAAACTACCCATTGTACTACAGATGCCTTACCTTGGTGGCCAGCAGGCGAGTTAGGAAGACTTCTGAGCTGATTTTGATCCCTGTGTTGAAATCGTCTTGTTTGACCAGATGCCAGTATTTACAGCCCACTTCACTCTCTGTCCGTGTGATTGGCTGAGCTTCTCTGTTCACTGTGAAAGCAAATCCTGAGGAATGTAAAGACCCTAAAAAACACCAACATTGAAATAGACAATACACACTAGGAGCACTAAATCTAAAATAGACAGTACACCACACAAACAAACAAATAGACAGTACACCACACAAACAAACAAATAGACAAAACACACTATGTGCACTAAAATCTAAAATAGACAATACACCACTCAAACAAATAGACAATACACCACACAAACAAACAAATAGACAATACACCACACAAACAAACAAATAGACAATACACACTAGGAACACAAAATCTAAAATAGACAATACACCACACAAACAAACAAATAGACAGTACACTGCACAAACAAACAAAAAGACAATACACCACACAAACAAACAAATAGACAGTACACCTCACAAACAAACAAATAGACAATACACACTAGGAACACAAAATCTAAAATAGACAATACACCTTAGGAACACAAACAAATAGACAATGTACCCCCACAAACACCAACATTAAAATAGACAATGCACACTAGGAGCACTAGCACTAAAATAGGCATTAAACCCTAAAAACACTGACATTAAAAATAAACAATAAACCCTAAGAACACGGACATCTAAAAACACACAATACACCCTAAAATGTTGATATTAAAATAGACAATCCAATCTAAAACATTAATACTTAAAGGGACAATACACCATAAAACTTAAATATGCTTTAATACACAATACACTGTGAACCATTTGTGCTAAAAAAGACAATACATTCTATCTAATACACTCTAAGAACACTTGCACTAAAATAGGCAATATACCTTCAGAACAGATTAACACTCCAAGCAAATCAACCAAATATCCCTGTACTCAATTCAACAACAATGAGAAGTTACTGTACACTGTACTTCCTTTATTTTTAGAATTCTGTGATGTCATATAATCAATTTAAAATGACTGCACCATTCATACAACCAACATTTATACTGATATATCAATTTAGTAACAGTTTATAGACTTTTAGACTGTCTAGCCTGTATTCTCACCATTAGGAGACCTGGGGAGGGTTCGACAGTTCTGGTGTTCCAGTAATGTCATCTCGGCCCCGTCTTCCACCTTGTAATACTTCAGTGTATTAAACTGCTTCCATCCATCTATCTTAGGGGTGGAACTGTCCTCATCACACAGAATTTTGCCTAGTTTGGTCCACTCTACAAATTTTTCATTGTTTATTTCTTGGTATTAATGCTACTTTACTACCACCACAGAATAATTTTTTTTCTATTAAATGTATTCTGAGAAAGACTTGAGTAATTAAACTGGAATTTATCTAGCATGTTCAGTGAATAAATGCACAATAGCTGTAATAGCGAACAACCTTACCTAAATCTAGATCAGCAGCACATGGCCGCTGTGTGTATGGAATATTACGACACATCGTGTCAATCATTTTTTCTTTGGCTTGGGTGATAGTATCACAGTCTAGAACTCTGCATTTAGTCACTGGTTTGTCTTTAAACTCCACCAGTAATGTCTGGAAATAATAAAATCAGTTTTAGATATAAATACATACTTGAAATATCCCTTCAAATATCTCAATTTCTAAGTGCACCTTTAAGTTTTTATACATGAAGTTTATAAACAATACATGCATTACCAATTCTCAATAGGTGTAAAGTCCCTATACTTCAGAGCATACTACTACTCTAGCAGTATTTCTGTCTGTAGATATGTAGGAACATACTATACTCTAGCTGTTTGTCTGTCTGTAGATATGTAGGAACATACTATACTCTAAGTGTTTGTCTGTCTGTAGATACATGCATTCTATACTCTAGCTGTTTGTCTGAAGACACTTATGAGCACGCTATTACTCTGTTTCTCTGTAGATACTTACAAACACGCTATACTCGAGCTGTTTCTCTCTAGAAACTTACGAGCACGCTATACTCGAGCTGTGTGTCTGTCTGAAAATACTTACGAGCACACTAGACTTTGTTTGTCTGTAGATACTTATGAGCATGCTATACTCCAGCTGTCTGTCTGTCTGTAGATACGTATCACCACACTATACTGTAGCTGTTTTTCTGTAGATACCTACAAGCATGCTATACTCCAGCTGTTTTTCTATAGATACTTACTAGCATGCTATACAGTGAACATCCAGATATCCGGATGCCAGATATCTGGATGCTTCAGTATCCGGATGATTTTCCTTGGAATGGAATTTTTAAAAGTTATTTTGGCTTGTTTAACTGGTAATTCAGATATCAGGACACTTCACATATCCGGATAAATTGACTGGGAACAAAAGCGTCCTGATAAATGAAGCTCCACTGTACTCTAGCCGTCTGTAGATACTTACGAGCACTGTCCAGCTGTCTGTTTTTCTATAGATACTTACCAGCACGCTGTACTCCAGCTGTTTCTCTGTTCGGAGGAGCCGGTCCTCAGATAAGGAGTAGCGGGCCTCACAGGTGATACAGTCCACAGGGCCCTTGTCTACCTGGAACTTGATGGACTGATACAGCGTGTAAAGGGAAGCCCCCGCTTCCTCCCGGAGGTACCGATACATACACAGGGACAGCCAGTTAGCTAGCAGCTTCTCTACCACCGACTCTGTCCTGTAACAAATATAAATCTAGTGTGATTCTGTATCTTTGATGACATAGATACATCAAGGGCATAATGTCTGTGAGCTTTTCATGCACTCAAAACATTGTACATTTTAATTTATATGATTTAAGTGATATAAAATCTTTTTTAGCATGTCTTTTATTCGCTGTTTATTTTGAAATCAAAAGGAATCCAGAATTAAATGTTGGTTTATATTGTGCAAAATTTGCTTTGTTGAAAATTTAATGTTTAAAAAATAAAAAAAAAAGCATGGTAAGGGTTATTCTCAAGAAAAAGATGCACAGATTTCTTTAAGACATTTTTTTGAAAAGGCAACATGAAGTTCTTGCCTGATTTCATTTTGTACACATTTCTACATTTGATCAACAGAATGAAAACACACCTCCTTAACATGATCTTTGTTCTTTTGGTCTCTATACTTTTTTCTATCAGGTCATTTAGTAAAGCCTTCAAGATTCTACAAAAGAAAGTTTTCTTAGTGCACATAAATAACAATCATTTGTTGCAAATATCAATTATAAAGCTTCTAAATATTTTGGCACAACCATCAAAGAAAACATCCATTAGCTAAGAAAGATAACTCTTCAACAGATTCTAGCTATATGTATTTTTTTTTTAATCTCTAACAATGCTTTATCCTTAAAATGAATATAAAATGCTTGAATTCTCTTCACCTTTTATTGTTATTTTTATAGAAAAATAATTGGCTAACTGCCTAAAGCAAATGATTATCCTCTATATGAGATATATGATATCTAGTCAAAAGTAATACTATTTTATCATCATTTTAACTTGACAGTACTCACTGTGTTATATACTCCATATTGTTCTGGAAGAGAATCATCAACAGAGAGGCCACATTGGCTCTGAAAATCAGGAGAAACAACATCATTATCTACACTTGGCCAATGTCAAACTTCAGAAACTTACAACCCAAACTTTATATATATACTGTGTGTGTTTTTTGCAAGTGGAATTTATAATGTACATCCAATTTTAAACCATTCATATCAACATAAGCAAATTTATCCTTATTATCAGCAAAATCAATTCATCTCACTCTCACTAATTATCAAAATTAATGCATGAAAAGTTTTACAGTTAACCAAAATGTATAACGGATTGTAATTCAAGTCCAGTCCCACCTGTCCCTGATGCTGAACGTCTTCTGTTTCTCCAGTGTCCGTATAAACATCAGCAGGAAGTGTTTGTTGTTAAGTAGCTGTCTGAAGTGAGAGATGGCCACATCTGGATGTCTGTCTGTAGTACCATTCCTCTGCTTAAAATGTCAAACATGTTAGAATGTTCATGTATAATGAGATACTCAGATTTAAATGTAAAAATAGATTACAAAACATAAATCATTTAACGATCTGAACCCAATTAATGTATCTAGATTTTTAAATGCATTTACGCAGTGTACATATAGCAGCACAATACTGTAAAAGTTGTGTAATTAGGCAACTAATGGCTCTAAAGAAATTGACCAAATTAGACAACATTCTAGATTAAACAACATTCTAATGAATTGAAATAACTCGAAGGGACTTAAAGTAAACATGGTGTTGAACAAGATTTTAGAAGACACAACATTTGGATGAGACAAGTTTTACTGTGAATCTCCCTTACAATTCCTCATGCTTACACCTCTACATGTAGTGGTTGATTACCTGAGGGGGCTGTAGTATGATGTGATCCACCATCCCCGGGAACAGGACCCTGAAGGTGTACTCCTCGTAATCGTAGTACGGCATCTTACTGCCCTCCAGGTCCGTCGTCAGGTCCGTCATGTCTGTCTGTAACTCCGCAAACGCTAGATAGGAAAGATAGAATATACGATACTTCAAGTGTTTGATTGAGATAATCATAAATAAAAATGAAAAAGTTTGACAAAAGATGCAAGGAATATTGATGACTTTGTATAACAAATAAATTAATGCTTCAATCATTGTGTAAAAGCTTAATTATAATACATTAAATCACTAATTTTTGTTGGGGGTCAATTTTTGTTTTTTTTCCAGGTTTGAAGAGATCCATAAAACATGTCCTACTCAACCATTCTTCATCTTTACAAATTCACATTTTCCCCTCAAACCACCAAAAGCTGACCCCATTAAAATGTGATTTTTGGGTAATTAACTAAGCAATCGTGATACACATATCAAATACACACTTGACCCTGACTCACCTTGTTTACACTCGTTTCTAACAGTACTCTCTAGATTATCCAGTTGGAGCTGTATGTTCTTGTATTCACGTTCCGCATTCTTCTGTTGCTTGCGGAATTTCCAACAAACCACTAAAACAATGATGACAATGACCCCCGCCGTTCCCAGAAGGGCTGGGACAATGTACACCATTAAATTCTCTTCCTCTGCTTCTTTGTATTTAAGGAACCCCACCATCTTCTCTAGATTTCCAAACTTGACCTATAAAGAAGTTTGAACATACTACAAAATGCCTCAATTAACATAAAAAAGAATGCTGTTGATAATTTGTCTGTTTGTATCTCAATCCTATTTTTCATTCTTAAACTTCTTTAATTGAAAATAAACATACAAAATATATATCAATGTAGCCAATATTTCTTGGAATACATGTAAATACCTTATAAGGTCACTTGGTATGATAAGAGTACCAGTAATCCAAGAACTGATTTATTTCAAGCAATAAACGACTGCAAAACATAACTTACAAACACACGAGGAATTCCATCTGACCGCTGACTTCCGTCGTCTCGTAGAGCGGGTTGATCGGTGGGAGGGTTACAGTAAATAGCTTCCTCATTAACACTGGTCACGTTACACCGCCCCATCCCCACAAACACCTCTACGTCCTCTCTAGTGGCCGCAGCATTCAGTCGCCTTCCCTGTAATAAAAAGAAATGACATCAAATTTTCATGTATAAAAGCCTGATCTAGTGGAAAACATTACATAGTAAATAGACATACAAACACACAAAATATGACAGTCACTGCTAATTATCTTCAAAAAGAAAGAGCTGCCAAAAAAAGATCAAGATAAAACTAAGATATCTGTTATTTAATTATGCAAACCTTTATTTCTAACACAATGCCCTGGGTGTATGCTTTCATCCTGTCATTCTCTTCAAAGTCTAGAATTACAGGGTCTGGTGCATAGTATAGCGTTGACTGAACACTGGGGAAATTGGTCTTAAGATCCTGTACTGAGGGCACATTGTCCATGTAGAAACCCAGCTGGGCAGAGTTGACCTGGGGGTTCCGTCTAGCTCGTTTGAGTAACACTGGCTTCATCTGAATCATCTGTAGCAGGATACCCCTCTCTGTTCCATTGTTTGGTTCGTCCTCAGTGTCCATGTCGATAGCGACCGGCGTCGTGCGAGTCTGGCTCTCGGGAGTCCAACAAAAAATGGTCGTCTCGTTCTTGATAATGCAAGTCTGGAATGAAGAATTTTTAATTCTCTGTTTTTAGTTCTACCGCATATGCATTTTAAATGGTGACTTAATTCATGTATAAATGATCAATATTTCAAAAATTTCTTCTAACCTCATTTTTAGAGTATGTTCCATCCCCATAAATAACAAACATAAATGCTCTGTCGATGGCATTAAAGTTAGTTCCATTTATCGTCAGTTTTCTTCCTCCACTGAAAGAGAGGTGGAAAAATTGTATTTCAACCTTAAATACATAGATGTCATAAATTTATCAAATTATTTCAGAAATTTTTAAACAATAGTAAAGTTAGTTAACAGTTTGAATATTAGTAAACTTAAATGTAATTGCTTTTCTCTGTCTATTTAAACTTTGATCAACCAATAGTGTAAAGTAAACAGTCATTTTCACATTTAGTAGATAAAACTTATTTTCCAGACTTGTTCTCATTAACTAATACAAATCCCCTGCATGTGCACACAAGTAACTTCAGCTACTGCTAGATCACTACCAAATCTGAATTCATTCTCCAATTAAACCCCCTTACCTTTCAAAGGAGGATAGCTGAACTGGATAAATATTTTGTACAATGGGGTCCTCCACATAGGAGAAATTACTGGTGGTGGTATCCACAGGGTTACCGTCAATGTGGACCGAGACGTTAGCCACACCCGTACTGCCAGCAGGGACAACGCAGGAAATGACAGTCATATTTTTACTGTAAAACACAACAAAATGTTAAATACATGTACCTTGTTAATCAAAATCATAACAGCATGAATTTCCTAATAAGACCAACACTCTGACAGGGTCTCAAATCTAGAAGTACATGTGTATTGTGAGCAATTTCTCAAATTATACCTTCAAAATTATACCTTTTAAAATGACCTGGGTCAAGTTTATGACACATCTACTTTTCAAGTGACCTTGAACTTGTATATTGAAAGTGAACTTTTATTTAAAGAATGACCTTGAACTTGCCCAATTGGCATTGATTTAAGATTATGACACACCTTTACATAAGGTTGTACCGTATATACTCGCCTATAAGTTGGTCAGCCTATAAGTCGGTTGTATTTAATAAGCTTATATATCAGAGGGACTGACCTCATATAATATCATTAATTTTATAGCTTGCCTATAAGTCAGAGATAGAGTCTTGGACCAGAGATTAACTCCCAAAAATCCGACTTATAGGCGAGTATATATGATAAGTATAATCTATGAATCATGTACCAAATTTATTGAAATGAAACTTATATCATAGAAGACATTATACATTTTCATGATTATTCTCTTTAGATATTCTTTCTTGGTATCTATGGTGTTGTGAATTTGTGTGCCAAATTTTATTGAAATCAGTCCAAACTATGGAAGTAGCAGCAGTGTTGTGATAAATTGTTTCAAAACAGACAGATGGATAATAACGCCTTATCATCACACAAGTACCTTTGGTTGTCGACTATTAGAGCAAAAAGAAGTCAACACAAATTAAGCACAACAGGATTTAGGTTACACGTGATTAACATTGCATTTTTGTCTAACACAGACTATTTAAAAGATTTCATATATATAACTTAATTGTTCTCTGTAACTCAGGAAAATGTTAATTCACAGAAAAGAATTCATAATATAAAGTAAAGATTTTTAAATACTATGGTTATGACTGCATGAATGATGAAGAGAAGAAATGGAAAAAAAAAAATTGACAGCTTGCCTTGTAACCAAGCAGGTGTCATTGTTGATGGTAACTTTAGGGCCGTTCCCAATGTTGAGGTTACCTCCCCTTAGATGCACAATTCTTCCACCAGACTGCGCCGCAAATTTAGGTTGAATTCCAGTTATCATTGGAGTCTGTTCAAAATTTAAAAGTCAACGATGAACATAAAACTCAAAAGTCATCAAGGAATTAATTTTTTTTTTTTAATCACATATATGCTTTCAAATTGGTTTAGTGTTTACCTTATAGGAGTAGATCCATTTGTTTAGCGTGACCCCCAGTATCTTGATAGGACCGCTCCCCTCTCCACTCCTACCCCCCGTCACACAACGGATTCTGATCAAATAATTAACAAATCACAACATAGATCGGTACATGTATCACATTTTTTTTAAACAGAGTTGAGTTTACTATATGTACATGTATGATAATCATTAATACAAGAAATATACAGTAGAAATTGTTAATATCTGACATACTAATCAACGAACTTGTTGAAAGAATATGTATAATACAATTTATTCATAAATTTTTATTAAGGTTAATAGGAATAATCATTCCCTCCCCGTTGTCTTTAAACACTCCTGATTCTTAAGATCAATAGATTCAAATACCTCCAAGTCAAACATCAACTAACCTTTTGGATGCTAGATAATCATCCCTTTTTGCTGTAGTGTTACAAGCAATGCCTGCTATGGTGACGTTGTTCTCAATGTCTGCAAATTTAATACCGAGATTGGACCCTGTGATTGTGACAACTGTACCTCCCAAGAAATGGCCAGTATTGGGTGTCAACTGTAAAAAAAAATACACATAAATTAAACATTCTGAATTTATAATACAAAAGTACTGTATACAGGGTTATTTTCGCCCCGTCTTATTTTCGCCCTTTCACTTCTGAAAACAAGTTTGGCCCGTTTTAAATTCCCCCAAAAAGATATTTTGTTTAAGATATTATACAGTTTACTTTGAATTCGCCCCATCTTAAATTCGCCCACACAAGACTAGGGCGAAAGGGGCGAAAATTAAACGGGGGCAAAAATTTCCCCGTATACAGTAAACATATGAACATCCATAAAACTATCAAGTTAACATGAAATTTTGAGACAGTCACTTCCAAATTTTAATAGCGAAATTAGCTTGATGCTTATTAATTTGGCAATTTCCATGTACATGTATAAAGTAAAACAATTTATTTATAAGTTGTATGAAATATAACTTCAGTAATGATTCTTTATAGAATAAGAAGAAGATTGTCAATTAGAACCTAGTAAATCCATTTTACTTCAGGGAAAGAAGGGTAGGGGATATGGAATATAACTTAACCTAAAGTCAAAAGGTCAAGGATAATGCTTAGGCACGTCATACTCATACAGTACTGTAAAATTGGTTTGTTACATGTTATGGAAATTTACACTACTCATACAAATAGCTTAGAGTCATGTAAAATACAACCCCTTTTCACCCCTGCATGTTGCCATACTTACACTAGTGACATTGGGTCATTTTACATTACATGTAGCCACACTTACACTTGTGACAATAGGTCATTTTACAATATTTGTTACAACATGTACACTGGTGACAATAGGTCATTTTACACTTCATGTTGCCACACTTACACTTGTGACAATAGTTCATTTTACACTACATGTTGCCACACATGCACTGGTGACATTGGGTCATTTAACTCTACATGTTGCCACACTTACACTGGTGACCTTGGGTCATTTTACACTATTTGTTAATTACCACACGTACACTGGTGACATTGGGTCATTTTACACTATTTGTTACCACACATACACTGGTGACATTAGGGCATTTTATACTACCCACACTTACACTGGTGACATTGGGTCCTGGACACAATGACCGAGGACAGCTTTCCTGGCTGTAGACACACTGCCCTTGACACCATCTACACTTCATGTCTGGAGAGGTTTCTTCCAGATTCTTACAGAAGCTACAGTCACCTTTAGCCTGTCCCCTACAGCTGTACAGAGTCACTAAAACAAAGTTAAAGACTTACAAGTTGTAAACTAAAAAACTAGAGGCCCATGAGCCACAATGTTCACCTGATTCATATTGGCCCTGCCGCTTTTTTATCACAAGACTTTCCCTCTTGCACTACTTTGATACCCTACTCTTGCCCCACTTTACGATTTAAATGCTACAGAAGCCACACTACCCTAGGGAGCTTCAACACAAGTTTCAGCTTTACTGGTCCAGTGGTTCTTGAGAAGATTTTTCATTGACCCCACCCTAATTGCTGTCTTTTCTTGATTATCTCCCCTTGGAAGGGGGGCTTAATCCTTTTTTCTAATAAATTAAACTCCCCTTCTCCTAAGGGAGCTCTTTGTACCAACTTTGGTTTAAAATGGCCCAGCAGTTTTTCAGAAGTTGAAAATGAGAAAATATGGACAGATGGATGATGGCTGACATGTGATCAGAAAAGCTCATGTGAGTTAAAAACACATTAGTACATCTATATAACCAACTTCCTTGCTTTATTTTTCTTCTTCATTATAATTCAATAGATAAGGTTACTGATGGGAGATTCTCTTACACCTACCTTCAAGTCCATCATTTTCAATAACAAATTTTTGATTGGTCCACAGAACACTCATAGTTGCACCA
Organism: Saccostrea glomerata; assembly: GCA_003671525.1. NCBI lineage: Eukaryota > Metazoa > Mollusca > Bivalvia > Ostreida > Ostreidae > Saccostrea > Saccostrea glomerata. Next base: position 896,786 of record PRKT01000081.1, on the reverse strand, counting down.
AACCTTCCATCTGGTATAGCTACATTGATCTGAAAATTTTGAGTGGCGTTTAAGTAAATATATTTCAATGTGAGAAATGATTCCAAATTTCCTACAGAAAAATGCTGAAAAACAAAAAAACAATTCTGCGATTGAATTATTTGGTATTTGATTACATTCTTTCTCTTATACAAATTTTCAAAGTGGATAATTGATATAATATATTCACAACATTGTTCTTGTCATATGTAGCAAGAACAACTACTGTACTTCTTTGTTGAATCAAAATTAAAGCCTTTCTCTGTATTAATACTGACTGTAGATACCTTTTCGATATTAAAGGTTAATCGTGTGGCCGATATCCTAGTTCCAGGTACATCCAGAGTCTGAGATGATGGGAGGTAGATTTGTCCACTGTATTCATTCTGTCAAAAAATTCATTATAAATCTATATTGATGCTAAATGCAACAAAGAAGTATTGTTTAAAGAAATACTGCTACTCTTTGTGTCCAGTGTATGTCAAAAGAGAGAGAAAATTTAAGCATCTTCAAGTACTGAAAAATATAAGACAGTTTAATAAATTAAAAGGACTTATCTCATTCATGTACACCTGAAGGGTTTTTACTGTGTGTATGATTTTGGTTGCATCAAGTAGTTTTACCAAGTGTTAATGTTAAAATATACAAGAACACTATTATCCACCATATTTCTTGTGTACAAATGTCCTAACTACATACTGGTTCAGGGAAATTTCTTCCTTGGATGATGATTGTTTTGGATTGATCCTGTGGTATAAATAGAGGGCCTGTCTGAATTTTGTCCACCATCGGGCAAAACTGCCTCCCTCTCTTGCCTTCATTACCCTGCAAGACATCAACAAGGAAACTTTCAGAACATGGCTTTTTTTATTTAATGTCCAAACGTTTGATTTATTTGAAACACTTTATACAAACAGCAAATAAGGACAGTCCTAAAGCTGCTACCTTCTGTTGGCTAACTATTAAAAAATCTGCATACTAAAAAAGAGCTTAAAATAGAAACATGCCATATCCCTATAAAAACTCACTATTAAAAATTGCCTTCTTTTTTGTTGAAATATAAATGGCTGAAAGTTGTAACATCACATTTTGTCATTAATAAATTAATAATATTAGTCTCTTGTATGAAAGTATCATTTGACTTCCAAAAATCCTAGTACTAAAATGTGTCATAGTATCTCAATCATGTGACCTTGACCTTCCCTAGACTGTGACCTTAGCTTCTCTAAATGACAGAGCCATGCATGTTTTATAATCATAATCAACTCCCATCTATGATCTTGCTTACTCAACAACAAAGTTACATTGAGGACATAAATTTTACACTTTTAACCAGTGATCTTGTCAAGATGACCCTGATGAAAGGTTAATATCAATCTTTATGTGTTCCTCCAATGTTTTGGCCAAGCATATAATTCTCCATACTTTTAAAATACCTCAAATAAATTAATTTGGGTTGAAGCTACTTTCAAGCATAAGCTTCCAATGTTCTCTCCATCTTATAAAAGTTGTTGATATGACAATAAATTGACCTCTGACGTTGACTAGTAGTAATGACCTTGACCTTGATAAATTCTCAACTTATTATTTTGGAAATACACATATAAGTACAAGGAAATCTTAAAGATATTATTACATTTCCATAATAAGGCAATTGTAGTGTCTTAAAAATGGATGGAATTAAAATTTTTCATATAGTCATACAATGTTAGCATATATGCGAAAGCATACAGAAGGTGATTGATCATATAGATGTAATCAAATGTATCATCATACATATTATAGATCATAGATAAGTAATGATGTGTATCGTAATAAATGTATATCATAGAGAAGTATGGAGGTGAATAAAGATGAATATCATGGACAAAAAATTAAGCGAGGGCACAATGATACATGTGTATCATAAAGAGGTGTATAAAGCAAATGTATCATCATACATGTATATCATACAGATATATCATTGATATATAAGAAAATGAATGATCAAACATGTTTATCACACAGAGAAGTAATGGGGTGTAGAATATTATAGAGATGTAAACAAATGTATCATCATATATGAATATCACAGCTTCGTTCGGCACCAAATCTCATAGTAGTCAGGAAAAGTTTACCAACATATAGGAAGTGTATCATCATAATTATATACCACTGAGAAGTAGTCAGGTGCATGATCAGATGCGAATTAAGTAGAGTGCATTGTAAAACAAGTATATCATAAAATGCCCTAGTTAGTTCAACGTTAAGAAAGAAAACTCTTCCAGGCATAAATCAAACACATGAAATCAGTACTTTCTATTTACAAGCAATGAAAATGTACAAACAGATACTTATGAAACAGTGAGTGAAAAACTCAAAGCAGGTGAGCCCTGGACTAGCAAAGCTACACCAAAAGTATAAATTCACAAAGAAGAAAGCAGATCTAGTGGTAGCCAATCTCCACAAATGGTAGAAACAAACTGTTCAAAAGATTTATAAGGATGGGATGAAATACACAAACCTATGAAGATCAGAGCTACCAAAACAACCTGCAATTCTACTTGAACTCTGCTTTATATGGAAACCCTTTGAAATTTCAACAAACAACTAGGCATATTTTTTTCAAATACAAAGGTTTATATAATGTCTCGAATTAAAATTTATTGACATCTGAGGAATTTTACAGGCAACTCAGCAGAGACTATGTTTTCAATAATTAAGCCAGTATCTGTTAATTAATATGAAAGTTTTCGCATCATGTAGTATGCCTGTCTTGCTACGCGGTCCCTTCAGCGTCAGTATATATAAGCATGACAAGAAAGAATTCAAGTTCATCAGTTATCTTATTAATAAGGAGCATACATATAACATGATTTTAAGTGAAGTTTTTAATATGTGCACATATTCTACATGTTATAGTAATGAAAAAGAAAAAATAAGAAGAAAAAAAAATCATTCTGTTGAAATTTCAGCATCTAGAGCTGCCTAGAAATAAAATGCATAGTCAAACGGAAGGCGACTGTCACATGTTGAAGTGCAGACAAAAACAAAGAGCTCTATTGCAAAAAGAAGATTGATAGCTACATAAACATTTTTATAATTGCAGATAACAATGATATTTCTCAGGAATTCTTAAGTATTATGCATAACCTGTGGGAGTTTACATGTTGTATTTTATCAGTGATGCTGGCGTTCTCAATGGTGAAAAGTTAACATGAAGTGGAAAAATAAGAAGATGGCTAATTATAGAAACAGATGCAGGCCGTTAGTTTGATAAAGGCAGATCTATATACTATATAGCAACGTAACTTACAATATACTCTGTGTTGTTTTGTACATAAGTATCCTGAAAATGGTGTCATACATTGTATAATTCTAAATCAAATCTTTTTTAAACAGCTCATCTTTTTAGAAAAAAACAGGGAATTATGTCCATAAGAAGATATAGTAGCAAATTCTCATTTGATCTTTAAAAGAGAGCCTGTCCAAAACTAAAGGAATGTTTTTATTTCAGGAATGAACTCTGCATCTCATTTAATTAAATAACAAAAAAATTATATTGGGATAAAATTATAGGGTACAAATGTACATAAACGACTAAAAAAGTTCATAAACAAAATGCTATAGCCAATATTTGGAACACAAATATAATTTCTAAAATTATTACAAATCCAAATATTTCAGGACCATTTAATTCCCACATATTTTCTTGATTTCCTACGCACCCTATAATTTTATTTTACAGACAATATACAATACGTACATTTCGACTGCTGACTTTCTCCCCTGAACACTGCTCTGTGTTGTACTGACACTTGTTTTCTGTGATGCACCAGTCACACCAGTAAACGTTGTCCACACACCCCGAACAACTGAAAAATTGGAGAGAAAAAAAAATTGTAAAATTCCATGAAGCACAAGTTCACAGACCTACTATGGAATCAGGATAACGACACATAGGTCACTGTAAATACAACATTGAGAATCACTTAAAAGTTTAATGCCACTATAATGCAATGGGATGATGACTACAGTAAATCTGGAAATTTTTACGTCGATTTAATTTTGCAAATTCAGGTCAAAATGCTGTTGATTAATTTTACGTTTCAAAATTTTGCGAATGACCACTGCTTTGTTAACATTTTCTTATTGGTAATTTATTTTTAAGAAAAATATTTTTGCGAATGCAATGAACTCGCAAATTTGCTAAAAATTTATCTACAGCAAAAATTTCCAGATTTACGGTATGAGGGGGAGTTGCAATGCACTTTAATGATGACACAGCAGTGGCTGGCACAGCAGTGTCACTGCATGATGATGTGATGATGCGTCCATGCCTTAACAATGTCATGATTACATGATGGAGCTATGGTGAACATCGCATCATCATGTAAAAGCCCTCACACCATCACATCATTGTGCCTTTCTATCATCATCATTGCATAGACGGCCATTTCATCAGTGACATCACACTAACGTTTCATCCTGATAGTGTCATTTCACTATAGACCCAAACCTTGATGATGTGATGATGCAACAGTAACCTACAAGGCACCATCCAAATTTGAAAACAACAGAACAGCTTTTCATTCATTAGAGGAATCTAATTGTGATTCATGTTTCCTATTTCACCTTGAGAAGCTGCTACACTTGTAGAGGAGGTAGGGTGCTGACACAATGACCTGTCCTGTCTGTACACACTGTATACCCAGACTTATGTTGATGTGTCCTACACAAAACAAAACATCACTGCAATCAGTGCCTGTAGATATGGTTCTAAACATCTTGCAAAACAATACATAAATTATATGATAATGAGATTGTAATACATTTTTAAAAAAACTTTACCTAGAGTATTGCTGAAGGTCAAACTAAGGTCGTTTACATTAGGGTTCTGACACTCTATTCCGTAACTCTTTAGGTCTGCTTGGGAGATTTTCTGATCCCCGCTAGGAAAACTAAACACACAGTTGTACGTGGTGTTGTCATCTCTGGGGAGGTTCCTATGGACTGTCAAATACAACTATAAAAAACAAAAGTAAGATGGTAATCTACAACGTAAATTAAAAGGAGTGTTTTGTTAATTTCAGAACTTGTGGTCAGAATATTTTGTGTATATGGGTACAGGGAGGGTTGGGTGGGTGTGGGGGTAAGTAGTCCGGGCTGGTCATGACCTTGAACTTGCCTGAATGACCTTGATCAGAGTCAAAGATGTGAGAAACTTATAAGCAATCTCTACCAAGTATAAGCTTCCAATGATTTTCCATTACAAAGATATTGCCCATGCAGACAAGAATTTTATACTTTTTTGTCAGTGACCTTGAACTTGCTGGAATGTTCAAAGCCACTGCCTACCAATGGATCAAATAGCAATGTGTGTATAAAGTATGAGCATCTTGTGATTTTTCATTACAAAGTTAAACTTGGGACGAGATTATTCTAGTAGACTTTCACAAGATGATTTCAATATAATCCCTCAACATATGTTTGTGGGGTTTTTTAAAGTAGATGGTAAGAGGCTGGTTTTCTTTTTTAATTTATTGGCAGATAGGGTAGTCAATCCTGCCTCCTTGTCCAGCAAAATGTCCTTTACATATATAAGAGAGTACAGAAATTGTGGGTATACATGTATTCCTTACTGTGATATCCTGTGAGACGTGAGCCATTGGTGGGGAGACATTCAGGATGGCTATACAGCTGTCGTTAGGATTCGGACCATTTACCCAGCGTGTAGCGGTAGGATTGTCACACTCACTTTTCAGTGAACATCTGCAATTTAAAAATCAACAGATTAATTCAGATAGTCTTAATAATTCACAGTATTAGAAGATCTATAATGTAGACAATCATCACATCATTCAGTTCTATTCAAATGGTTCAAAATATATTTATTAATATTGTTTTAGTATATTTCTTACACATACAAAATTATGTATCTTGCTGTACATTTTCTAAATTTGTACATGTACCAAGATTAACTGAAATCTAATCAAAACTGCAGGAAGTTTACCATTTGAAATAGTTTAACATTATTCTATCTTTTTAGTAACCTTGGCAACATCAATCATCAAAAAACAACAAATGATGTATCCTGTTAAAGTCTACTTATGAAGTAATTTACTTTAAAAATTGGTTAAAAAAAGCAGTTTGAGTAGAATTTCAAAGGAATTGCTAATCAACCAGAGATTTGGACAATGGAAACCTTACCGAATGCATATATTTTTCTAGTTTTCAACTAGAAAAACATTTCTGTTTAATATGAACCCTGACATTTCCATTGTTTTAGTAACACTGACCTGTGACTGAGAGTGCACCACCCACAGTATGGGTCCCTGCTGGACAGACAGTCACCACACGTCGTGTATTGGGAACAGTTCTGTACCGAGATCCTGGCCACCTGTAAATAAAATACGGATATCAGATATCAAAATAGATACTGGACAGACAGTCACCACACATGGTGTATTGGGAACAGTTCTGTACCGGGATCCTGGCCACCTGTAAATAAAATACGGATATCAAATATCAATATAGATGCTGGACAGACAGTCACCACACGTGGTGAACCGGGAACAGTTCTGTACCGGTATCCTGGCCACCTGTAAATAAAATACGGATATCAAATATCAATATAGATACTGGACAGACAGTCACCACACGTGGTGAACCGGGAACAGTTCTGTACCGGGATCCTGGCCACCTGTAAATAAAATACGGATATCAAATATCAATATAGATGCTGGACAGACAGTCACCACACGTGGTGTACCGGGAACAGTTCTGTACCGGGATCCTGGCCACCTGTAAATAAATACAGATATCAGTTCTGTTTAATCGTGTTAAAGAGATAATCCCAAAGATAACACTGAGGAATGGAGTGTAACCTGCAATGTGTATCCTAGCTTGTACAAGTCTTAAAATTTTTAAATTTTTAAATTTTCAAAAAATTTTTGTAAAAAATTATTCAGGAAAAAATACTTTACTTGCAACTGATTTTTTTTTTTAGTTGAGAATGGATTATTTGTTTCTGTGATTTTTTTTGTATGATAATAACTTCAGATTTCTGTGAAACCTCTTAAGGGAAAACAAGTGGACTTTGTTTATAAGTTTAATAATACATACATTTATCCCTTACAACAGTTTATCCTCCATATTATCTTCCTCCCCCTCCGTAACCTCCCCCTCCGAATCCTCCCCCTCCGAATATTCCTCCGAATCCTCCTAATAGTCCTTTAAAATCGTATTCTATGTCGTCTCCATTTTCATCATCTTCAGAATCTGTAACAGGCGCAAAAAATACTTTATTTCATCACCCTGTAAATATTTTTTTTTCCAAAAGACCCTTTATCAATGATACAGCTGATGTTTCAAATATATTTCTTCACTCATATAGGATATATGAAAAAGAAAATATAACGGTCAAATCCGTAGACTTTTATTGTCATCTCTGACAAAAACTAATAACATATGTTTGATGACCAGAAAAAAACATTGGAAATAATATATTTATTTGCATTGAATTCTTTTTTTTTTAAAAGACGTAGAATAGAAATGCCATTACAACTCAAATATTATTATGAAAAGAAACATTTAATTATGATCAAAGGAAAGAGAATGTAACGTATAAAGTAAACTTACCGGTCGTCTGGGCCACATGGAAGAGTATGGTCATTACAACCAAGACCAAGAGTTTATCCATATCATTCAACTGATTTTAAGACTGCAAATAAATTAATTATTGAGTTTAAGACTTTAATAAAATACCAAGGAAGCATATATAAATACTGCAATTACATTCACCAACCAACGTTTTTTTATTAATAGCAATAAAAATTATAAAATAGTAAGATGATGAATAAAACATTTAACAGTATAATAAATTTCACATGCTGTAATGCATTTGACTTTGATTTATAAAGGAAACATGAAACAAAAACGGGAGAGTCATTAAGGTTCCCCAATCCTTAGGTTCTGAAAATCAGACATGGACTAAATTAAAATACTCACAAAAGTGCCTCTGAATTCTTTAAGTAATGTGTTTTATCTATGGCTATGCCTTTATCAATTCAAATTTGATCAGCAAACACATTCTAAAAATAAAACCCAAAGGTTATCAGGCTATTGGGGAAATTGCACATTTAAAAAAAAATTAAAGTACTTTAATTTTATCTAATTTTTTCGTTCATATTACAATGCAAAATGTATTAAGACTTTCCTAGCATAGTAGAAAACCATAAATCACTTCTAAATTCATATCATGTTAATAAACATTGATGTCTATGGTTAGTATAAAAGAACCTCAATTTCTTTAAATGTGTAATTTAAATACTTTTATGGGCTAAACATTTCGACTTTTTATAAGACCTTTCTAAGAACTTCAAAGAAACTTGAGACACATTCCGAGGTATAAAATGAAAATTCGTGCATAGTTGAATTTTCAAGCTTTAATTCATACATTTTAGTTTTAAAATTTGATCATTTTTGTATATCTTTATATGGAGCTCTTCTTTTAAACGAGATCAAAATAGTCTGAAAATGGCTGCCATCCCAGCCTCTTTAAGGAATCACTGTCTATTTTGTTGGATATGCCAGGACATCAACGGTAGTTCGAAACATGGGATAATTTGCATAAAGGGCTTCGCCAGTTATGCCCAACATACTAGACGGTTATTCCTTATCATAATTTCACTGTGAAATAAAATTGTCAATTTAGATTTTTAAAATATTGTATTATAGATTTGAATTACAAGAGAACTCCCATTTTAATAGCAATGGTCCTAGCAGACTGACGTTACACACACCATTCCATCTATCGTTGATGCCCTAGTATACCCAACAAACAAACTTCTTCAAAATAATTTAAACCAGTATCTAATAGACTGAGTTTTTTTTCAATATTGAAAGCATTTTTAACCAGTGATCTCCAGAATCCTGACTTGCATATCTTTAAGAAATTAAGAAATTTTTTGGTTGCCCTCTCCCAACCGACTGGCTAAGGATGGCCCGAGTCAAAACATTTAACCCCAAGAAGCAACTAATTTTTAAAGTACTCTTTAAAACTGAATTTTAAAAAAATTGAAATAGTAATTTTCTGAGAAAAATATACTAGCCTTCATGTACCTACCGACCAAATATTATCAGACCAAGTTTGGAGAAGGCAACCAATCAATTTTCTAAAGGTTACCCCACAGAATATTGCCATACATGTTAACTCTCCCGATTTAGGCGGGAGTCTACCGCTTTTTCACTCCATCTCCCGCCTGCCGATTTAATTCACAAATCTACCGCTTTTCTACAAAAGCTGCGTCTAAAGTATTTTTGGTTCGCTTGGGTATCCATTTTTGAAGCCACTCTCATAAAATCTCGCTAGATATCGCGTGATTTGACTCAAAATCATACAAACGCTTTTTTTGTACATAGATTTCAAGCACGGATGTGACAACGACAACAACACAAGACTACCAGTGATTACATTGGTTACGATAAATCAATCAACATCCCTGCCATGAAAAAGGATATACAGCTTTTAAGAATTAGATGAAAACATTTGACATCGTCTTTGAAAGCACAGAAGCTCACAACTTTATCAATAAAGTCAATAGAAATCACTCGATTGTGTATGAATTGGACACATAATGAGAGAAGCTTCTTTGAAAAATAAAAGTTTAAATTTGAATAATACCCCTGATAATTAATTAAGATAAAATATGTTTTGCTTCTATACTGCAACATTTTTTAAAATTCCGTTGCCAAATCACTTCATTTTCCTTGACTCTTAAAAGTACATTATGAAACAAATATGTATTCATGATGTTAACACAGCATCAGGTTTCTCTCCTGTGCATATTTCTGCAACAGCTTTAGACTCTTAGGAATGAATCACCCTCTATTTAAAAAAAGAAAAAAACTTCGGAAGATGCCACTTCTGCATTTGATCCTAATCTTCGTAATAACTACATGCATGTTTATAGAACTGCTTTCAAACTGGAAACTTTTGAGTGCCTATATGAGCTCATTAAAACAAAAGTGAGCACTAAATAGCTTCAATATACCCAACACACACAAAAACACTGAGGTTCCCAGAGCCTCTTCTCTGATGATCTAAAAAACTCCTTTACTTCTCTGGCTGCCTGTCAGAGAAAAGCATTTTAAACTGCAAAAAATTTCAGTTTCTCATCTGACAAAACATTTCAATCTTCCTTACTAACACCCCACAATGCAGAGCTTTTTTCTTTTTTCATGCTATTTCTCAAGTGCCTCGCACTGACAGATGTTTTCATAACAACTCTTATGCCCCAACAGTGGGCCAACTTGTTTATTTGTTTACATGAAGAAAATTCCACATTGACTTGGATTATGCCCAAATGAACATTTAATACCCCATGACTATAAGAAAAAGTCCAGGTTCAATAAATAATGCTCTCAATAATAAACCCCCTAACAAACACAATTTTTTTTTACATTTTGATCTATTGTACCATTCAGGGTGGAGGTTGTTTATCTTAGATTTTTATCTTTGAATTCAGATCAGAAATATGTGCTGCTGCAGTTACCAGATTGCCCCCAAACTCTATCTGATAAGCTGCAGACATTTTGTTGAGAGAGGGGGGTACCCTGTCAGACAGGTGCTTGGTATCTTACCTTCCTGTCACTCATGGCGTAGAGGTACATCTGGGAGTCGTCAAACACCATGTCCTGGCTGATGACATGACTCTCGTCCACCATAATGGCCGAATCATACAGCTCTCCCTTAGTGGCTGACTCCAGGAAAACCTAAGGAATAAAGTCATAATAAGTCTACAGAGTACACAGATATTAGTATGTTTAGATGAAACATTAAGTCTTAATTTAATGTTTCAATTGTAAGGAACAGATCCTATAACCTACATTCTATTACCACTCCTTGGTGATTCCAAGCCCCTATAAGGCACTCTTCTTTCAAAATATGTTATATGCCCTTTGATGATTTTTGTCTTTTTGACTGATATTATCTTTCAATTTCTGAGGGTCAGTTGGTAGAGTGCTCACTCTTATGATCAGAGGGTTGTGGGTTTGAACCTCCGCTGCAACTGCCTTTAGTCAATGAAAATTACATAGCAACTATTCTTTTCCCAAGCTTTTAGCACTTTGAAGTGAAACCTGTGGGTCTTTTCTAGGAGACCTTGAAAACCGAGGTTCTGTGTCACAGCAGGCATTGACATGATAAAGATCCCTCACTGCTCAATGGCACTCGGAGTGCCGAATAAAAGTCAAAATTTAAAACTCTTCTGACACAGTAATATGGTGACATCTCTATGTGAATGAAAAATTCTCAAATGGGATGTAAAAAAACATACAATCAATCATTCAATCTTTGTTGTCTTATCAATGACAGTTACATAACCTTTTTTATTTGCCCTCTGACAATTACACTTTCCTGAAATGCTTCATGGTAACATAACTTGTATGATTACTGCTGTAATAAAGACTTTACCTTCTGGATATGCCCTGTAGAGCTCCCTATGAATGCCACGGTGAATTCCGTGGTGATGGTCAGAGCCAAGGATACAAAACTGTGGGGGTCACCTGAGGCAGGGAACTGGACAACTGGGGCAGAAACTAGAGGTGTTTTCCCGTCAATGATCAGATTTAGGGTACTTGAACACAGCAGCTCGTCATCAGTAAATGAGCTCTACAATATTAATCACATGAATTATTAGTCTGTGTAAAAATAGAATTTACATATCAAGATGTTAATTTTTTTTTTTTTTAGCAGAGAGTAACTCTTATACAAATTTTTGAAATCAATATAAGGACTTACATGTAGTGTTGGCAACGAGTACCCGGTTAACCGGTTAACCGTTGAATGATGCGAGTATCAGTTAGTAAAATTGCTATTCGGTTACTCGGATAAAATGCATCTTAATTGGTAAATAACTAAAAAATAAAATGTTAATTTGTTTATATGCAAACAAATAAACATTTCTCTAATTTTCTTTACCGTTAGACTTAATGATCTATGGTTTCACTAATACGATTGATTGGTTTTCACACTTAATTGATAGCTTTGATTGCCAGCAGGTTATACAAGTTTTGAAGACCCAAGTTATAATTACCTCATTAAATAATTTAACAAGATGCCGCCAAAGACATGTACATGTATAGCTTGGAAGTATTTTAAAAGAACAGCTGATTCCATACCTGTAAAATGAAATTAATGTGAATTGGAGATATCGTGACTTCAAATTTCTAAATGATTATTCTCCTTGATAGGGATATATCGGGGGTTGAAAAATAAAACTGATGAACGCCCTTGTAAAATAGCGTGAAACGTTGAATATTTATTTTTCTTCTTATTTAATTAATTTTTTGATTATAATAATATTTAAAATTCAAGATATTGCTTGCCTGTTCTTTTTAAGTTTATAAATAAAGTTAATTCACAATACCATTGTGTTTTATTAGAACAGATGAGTAAACGATGAGATAAATGATACAAATGAATAAATCATCTGAGTAACCGGGTACTCGATCGGAAGATTGAGCGAATAACCGGTTACTAAAAATCGTCCGATTTGCCAACACTACTTACATGTATATGACTTTTGGAGATACCATATTACATAAAAAAAAATTATTCATTGAATTTTTTCTTACAATGATCAGAGCTTCCAAAAAAATTCTATTGAAAAATTATTCTTTTTTTTTAATAGCAACTAAAGTTTAATAATCAAATGCAGTACTGCACAAAAACTATATATCATGATCTGATATGTGTGGATCAAAAGGCAATTTGACTTTACTTGTCATATTGCTTAATATCACATTTTGCTTGTATATGTAGATATATATAACTGACTGAAATGTTTTTTATATATTAAATAAATACGGCCATTACATGCAGAGGATCTTATCAAAGACATTTTTCCTCCAGTTATTCCCATGAAAAATTTTTGACCACATATTGTGGTCCAAACCTTACATATGTAGCCCCAGCAGTGGGTTATTATTTAAAGTCCCTGAAATGTTTTACTTTCCCATTTTTCTGTTCGCTCGCCATTTGTTCAGCTTTCACCATTCGCTCAGCGTGCATTCAGCGTTCGCTCTCAGTTCACAGTTTTGTGTTCACCGTTCACCGTGCGCCCGCGTTCACCGTTCACAAAACGTTCACCATTCGCTCTTCGTTTCGTTTACTTTGCGTTCACCGTTCACTTATCGTTCAGTCTTCATTGTCATTCGGAACTTCGGAGTGAAAGGACTTATCTTTTTGATGGTAAGTATTAACACGTTTTTTAATTAAATACCTAATATATCGTTTTAAACAATTTGAAAACAAATGTCGGCAAAATTCAAAAAGTAGGTCACAGTGATCGACCTACTTTTTCATAAATATGTTTTAAGGTCCCAAGATGCATCAAAGTACAAGATTTGATGATTCTAAACCTCCCAGTGTCTAAAATAATGGGATTTAATGTTTTTAAAAAGATAAGTCAAAAAGTTCAAAAAGTAGGTCACAGTGACCTAATTTTAAGCTGACATTGTTCGAGGACCCAAGATGCATCAACTGACAAAGTTTGATGATCATAGGCCTTAAAGTGTCCAAAATATGCCTTCAAATCAATTTGAAACAAATCCCCACAAATTTAAAAAGTAGGTCACCGTGACCTACTTTTGAGTTAACATGATGTGAAGTCGTAAGATGCATCAACTTACAAGATTTGATGATCCTAGTCCTTATAGTAAGCAAAATATACACCTATTTATTAATTTAGGTCAACTTTGAAGTGACCTTGAGACCACGCCCTTTGCCCTAGGGTAATTCCCCGTGCAAATTTTAATCTTCGACATATCCTGATCCTTGTATGTAAGTTTGGTGAAAATCTGCCTGGTGTTTATGGAGAAGAAGATTTTTTAGCAACCAGTACTTTTGGTTTTGTTTTCTTGATTATCTCCCCTTGTTTAAGGGTCCCAACCCTTATTTTAGTATAAATGGTAGCCCTTGGGCCAAGGATACCCTGTGACAAATTTGGTACTGATTGGCCAAGGGGTTCTTGAGTTTTGGCCCATATTCTAAAAAGTTTACGCACACCGCACAAATGGCCATAGCATTAGCTCTTTGAGCCTTTGGCTCAGAAGAGCTAATAATAAATTTCTATTGCGCCCTATATAATAAAAATATTACCCCAAGGCGCTTTACATAGAATGTACATAAAACACTGCATAATTATATTCCTTTAAAAATAATAATAGACTTATACTGAAAATGCCTTGTGTTGGTAAAAAATAAAAATAAAGATACAGTTGCAATGAATTAAAGATATAATGGTTAAAGAAAATAAATAAAAATCAATAAATAGATCAATCTAAAAAGTTAATCAAAAGCTAATTTATAAAAATCCATTTTCAATTGTCTTTTAAAACACTGGATGGATTTGGCTTGTCAAATGTGCACCGGGAGACTGTTCCATAAATGGGCTGCAGAATGCCCAGGCCATTCTGAGTAAAATAACCGATTTTCTTTTTTATTTACAAATGTCTGTTGACGTATTGCATAAATGCACTCATATTTTTTAAATTCTAATGCAAAATGTTAAAATTTATGTGTCATTTTTATTCTTTTATGATGATTATTTTAGCTAACTTCTACATGTATCTGTAGACATTTCCCGGCCGTGAGTATTCTCGGAGAAGATGTTGGAAAGAGGCAATCAAATTATTTGTAATAGATTAAATTTTCAAAACTAAATAAGTAATGTGCTGTCATAGATTTTATTCAACAGAGAAATGTACGAGAGAGAGAGAGAGAGACCCCCTTCATTCTCAGATATCTGTTGTATAAAAAAAAAATTCTTATTATTTTTCCTAAATATTCCAATCAGATTAACAAATCCATTTGACAGTATTCATTGGCTTTTATTTTCTATCTTTCCAACCGAATTGATAATCTTTACATCAAAATTCCAATCCAAAAAATGACACATAAATTTTACATTTTGCATTAGAATTTAAAAAATATGAGTGCATTTATGCAATACGTCAACAGACATTTATAAATAAAAAAGAAAATTGGTTATTTTACTCAGAATGGCCTGGGCATAGAAGTACATGTATGGTTGTTTCAACTGGGTACAATGTTTAGTAATTAATTCATTCTATTCTATAAGTAGTAGTTTTATCTTCTGCAGTCCACATTATTTTATTAGTTAAAAGAATAAGCATATATATTTACTATAAAAGTGGATTAATTTTATATTTATGCTATACGCGTTTGGTATCAAATACACATATTTTACTGCAATTAAAATCGTGTTATTAAAATATCGATGTATGTGCAGAAAAAAAAATTATTATATTTATTTATCTATTGTTTATTTATATTTTAGCACTTGAAATTAGAATTATAGAATAATTAATGTCAATGCAAGGTAAAGATCGGAGACATTCCGAATAAATCGTTCATCTTGCGTTCACTGTTCGTTCACTGTTCAATTTGTGCTCGTGTTCGCGCTCCGTTCACGTTCTGCGTTTACTCACCGTTCACACATTGTTCACCAAGTTGCGTTCAGCGTTCGCACATACTTCGCTCTGCATTCATTCACCGTTCACACATCGTTCACCAAGTTGCGTTCAGCGTTCGCACCTTGTTCACTCACCGTTCGCTCTGCGTTCATTCCATGTTCGTTCACCTTTCAGATGGGAAAGTAGAACGTTACAGGGACTGCACCTAAACCTAAATCCACACACTGGGGTGCTTTAATATCAATATAAATTACATGCATGTATTTATTTTAATGATTTTTTTAAAGTATATACATGCAGGCACACATCAAATTTCAGTAAAAAATTTCCCTGAAAATTTAAATGAAATATATTCATACATTTGCATGTAAATAATAATTCATTCATTTCTTGTATTCATTCTTTGTACACATTATTAAATTCATTTATGCATTTGAATTCATTGCATTCATTGATATTGCAATTATGTCATCTGAATTTCTGTGTTTGACAATTGTTCTTTCAATGCAGTTTCTGCTAACATGATTAATGCAATTTAGTTACTGGTACTTACATTGTTTTTCTGTTAAAATATTTTTTAAAAAAAAAAAGGATTTTTTCTTTCAGTTACGGTATATGCAGAAATTGATCTCGATGTAAAACTTTAAATAAATTCGTAAAGTTTTAAAACATACAAAAGTTTTGAAAATATTCAAAGGGGGTAAAGTTAAAAAATATTAATGTCTTAGATAGTTAAATAGTTTTGCCCATTAAAATTTCTGTCTTGTTTATTTTACCCTGATAATATTATTCTATTATCATATATGTCAGCCTGCATCATTTTATTTACAGACCTGCCTTATAACCCTTTTAATTGCAAGGGTGTAATTTCAGTATTTTTGGTCAAATTTCAGAGGTAAATCAATCATGTTTTCCTATTTTTTGTTATACTATAATACTTTATTTTCTTTCAGAACAACCGAAATTGTACATTACTAAACAATTAAGCAGCTGGCTTAAACTTTTCTTAATTTTTCAAATCATCCATTTGAAATAAAACTATTGCCAGATACCAGTATCCTATATCAAACTCATTTCA
>PRKT01000081.1:867710-875210 GCA_003671525.1 Saccostrea glomerata | reverse complement strand
AAGTTATGGTCAAGGTTAAAGTTAACGATTATAAAAGTAGATCAAACTCCAAGGTCAAGGTCAATAGGTCAAAATTGTTGGTATCCAACGAAATTTCTTGTCACAAAAAATACATATATCAAGTATGAAAGCCCTAGCACCAACTGTTCAAAAGTTACGGCCAAAGTAAAAGTTTGGAATTTTGGTGTAAAAGTGTGTCAAACTCAAAGGTCAAAGTCAAATTTGGTGGTAACCAAAGAAAGGTCTTGTAACAAGGAATACACATGTGAAATATGAAAGCCATTGCCCCATCAAGTGAAAAATTATGGGCAAGGTTATAGTTTTTTGCGGACAAACAGAGACAAACGGACAGACAGGGCAAAAACTATATACCCCCGAAACTTCGTTTTCAGGGCATAAAAAGATAAAGGAGAGCTAAATATGAAAAATTTCAACAGAAAGAATTAAAGCAAAGGTGGGGAAAGCAGAAAATCGACTGTCTCGGATTTTCGTTTTTTCATCGATCGTGTTCACTTGATATCTTTATTAATGATGCACAGAATTTTTGCAATTTTTTAGACCCATTTTTTAGGTTCAATATAATTCCAAAATGCATAAATGTTTAAAGAAAAATTACGTTCACTATGCTGAAAAAGCATTGTTTCTGCCCAAAAGTGGTGAAATCTAGTATTGTTATGAATGCAAAATAAGATGTAAATGGAAGAAGACCTGGAAATAGAGACTGAATGTTGGAATATTATTATGTAGATAGATGTGTAATGAATTGAATTAATTTTATGTTTTTTTTTTTTTCATTTTGCGACTTACTATTTCAGACCGACAAAAATCCCTTCAGACCGGCTTTTTTTGTTTTCTTGCCCGTCTGAATGACTTGCTATATGAAAAAGTTTTCCACAGCTCTGTATATATTTTGATGCAATACTTTGATCCCCTATTTGGTCCAAATTTAGAACAATTTAGAATTTCCCCTTCTTCAGTAAGCTTCCACGTAAGTTTCAATTCTACTGGCACTGTGGTTCTTGAGAACATTTGTTTTATCAATTTAACCCATCCTACTTTTGTCTTTTCTTGATTACATTCCCTTAGAAAGGAACTTGGCCTTTAATTTATCTTAATAATTTAAACTTCCCTTTACCCAAGGATGTTTTGTACCAACTTTAGTTAAAATTGGACCAGTGGTTAATTTGAAGAAGATGAAAATGTGAAAAGTTTACAGAGAGGACAGACTAAATGATCACAGATGGATGGACAGACAACAACCAATGGGTAATCAAAAAAGCTCACGAGTGACTCTTTTGTAAAAGGCATTTTAATTGGCTATTAATAGACTGATATTTGAGGTAGTTATGTATATAGTTAAATAAGTATTAAGAGTGAAAGCTTTTGATTGTACGTGACATCAAATTAGGATGAGGCAAAAACAAAACCCTTTATGACATATTTCAGAATACAAATCTCAACAGAATGAGACTAGTATTGTATTGTATTGAATAGGGAAAACTATTTTGCGCCCTTCAATGCTTATTTAATGGTCAGGCACAGAATATTACTAGTGATACTAGTGCCACCACATAATATTTGCTCTTACCGTGTCTACTTTGGTACATTTTAATCCATTCTTGTATTTCAAATTAGCTGCATATTCCGTACTTCCATTCAAACATGTCTTTATGTTGGTAAGCACAGTCTTTTTTACTACTGGCATATTAAACAGACAAATGGCTGAGCTGTTGTCCACACTAGCACTAAAGAGTCCTGCCAATACATCATCATCTGAAGTCAGATCAGGGAACTTCTCCTGCAGTGACGACAACAAACTCTGTCCCGGTCTGAATACTTCTGCTGTCTTCAGAATGTTATATGTCTTACTGTTTGTTTTGCAAGTCAAGGGAATTTCCAAAAAAGTTTTTAATAAATCATCCTTCCTACACATATGCACAATTTTGGAGAATATTTGATTTATATTATCTGGGTTCTTTTCATTTAACAATATGTAGCTGTAATTCCCCGAAGCAAATCCAGTAATGTATGATATCAAACCAGACTTCATGTATTTATTTTCCGTTTCATAGGCAATTTGACCACGAAGTGAAAAGTCCAGAAGTCTTGTACTTACAAGGGGATGAGATCTTCTAAGATTAAATTCTAAGGAATTTTTAGACTTATCAAACTTTGTAAATTCAGAAGCTACATAAATCATTGTTTCCATACTCTCAGTATCACTGTTCTTAACTTGCGTAATAAATGCAATGGTATTCACGTCAACTTCATTAGATGCCACTGCGATGTTTCCAGTGGAGACAATTTCACTGATGTTCTTTATATTCCTAATTTCACATTTTCCTTGAAACAAACTTCCACAAGTCACAAGTTGATTGGAATGAAGCAGAAGAACTTTATTGTGGTTGTCCGTGGAAATCAATTCAGATAAAGCAGAACAAGTCCCCAAAATAAGACATTTCTGTGAATCATTCTTAGGACCAGTTATAACCTCCATTTCTTTTTCTAGATCCAGATTGAGTTGGTAGATGTAGTTAGTGGCTCCAATGAACAGTGTCTGGTTACCCAAGACCATGTGCCTGAGACTGCCCCTCCCATTGCTGACCAGTGGGACGATATCGATCGTGGCGCCGGACCCACCCCACAAGACACACAGGACAAGCCACCACCTCATCTTCACATATTCTCCTCCTCCTCACTCCGCGAGCTTATCACACCTGTAAAAGATGAAAACAGCATAACAGATTGCTCAGTAAACAACTTCTCTTTAGTCTTATCAAATAAAAGAATTTGCAGCTTATCCATGACTCTCAAACTCTAGACAAATTCTTTCTCACATGTCAAGGTAACAGATGATTCCTATTTTAAATAGTTTTAACTTTGTAAATGCATTACTCAATTCTGTGAAATTTGTTATCTTACGATATTTTCTTTTTAAGAACATGAAGTCAATATCATGCATATATGATCAGTCATAATAATTTGCTAACATCCTTTTGTAAATGCATATTCAAGTTAGTTAAAATAATCAACCGACCCAACCCTCCCTCCTGTGGAAGGGTGGGGCCCGACAATAATACAACAAATTCTACATGGGAAAAGTACATGTATATGGGAAAAAAAAATTTAAAAACTGCTCCCAAGAGCAGTGCAGGGTGTAAATCATATCTATATGCAAGCTTTCCTAGATAATACAGAAACCAAATGGCTATAAGCTAAGGGGTTACTTAGGGTCACAAATATTCACATGGATAACAAAGGAGAAAATTCCTTGAAGTTTTCACCCCAAAACAAACAATATAATATTATATAAATGTGCAAGAATTTCAGTATAAAGTAGATTTTTATTTGTTCAGCTCATCGCTCCCAGGGGAGCAAAAATTAATGTCTTACAAACATAAAACAAAAGAGCAGGATCCAAATGTCAATCAAGAACAAACTTGATCTTAAATATAATGTGAGCAAAATATGCTCAATTTTATAACCATTGGTATCAAAATGTATTTTCATCAGTGATACCATGTATACTCATACATATTGTTTATGATACTATACTGTATACAGGGAAATTTCCGCCCATGTTTTATTTTCACCCCTTTCACCCTACCCTCATTGGGACAGATTCAGAACGGGCGAATTAAAAAAATTCAGTAAGGGTTAATGTACGAGTAGCGCTCCATTCCTTAAAAGTAATGGAGCAGAGGCCCCAAAGGGGCCGAAGCCAGTTACTTTTAAGGAATGGAGCGCTACGAGTATATTAACCCGCGTAAAATCCGCCTTTATGAATGCTTGTTTTTATTGTTTGTTAATATATAATAAAGAGTATTTATATGATACACTGTAAACTTATTACTTTTTTACATATTATTAGTATTATTTATATATATAATATAGAAAGAACAATTAAAGAGTGTTTTGAAGTTAATCTATTCCAATGTCTTTCAACTGCTTCGTTAGCTCAGTAAAATGAGTATTGGACTCCTATGGTGAGGGTACCGGGTTCGATTCTCAGCATCGGAACTATACTTTTCTTAATGTGAAACTAAACTTTACAATTTTCTAAAACTCATCTCTAAAATTTTCTGAGTTCTTTCCTTGGTAGAGGCACGGAAAGGAGAATAAGACCATAACGAATTCCGTTTTCAGTGTAATTTGCAACTCTCCATTCCTTAAAAGTAATGGAGCGCTCAAACAAAAGAATGACGTCACAGGTGGATTTTACGTATAATGTCTTAAACAAAATAATGACAGGGCGAACTTAAAACAGGGCAAATTTGTTTTTCAGTGTGAAAGGGCAAAAATTACCCAGGTCAAAAATATCCCTGCATGTATACAGTAAATCAATAAGAAATAGGTATACCAAGGAACAAAGTAGTTTATATTGGCATACATAATTTTTGTTCCTTGATCATGTTGATTTACATTAATGTATACTATCTAATTATTTGACAATATATTCAGTATAATCAGTGTACGCATCCTTGATTAATGAGGAGAAAATGGTCATCAAAATTCTGCTTATGAATGGACCCCCTGCAGTTTCCTCAAATACCACAGATCTGCAGTCCTTTGTCTGGGTTTTCTTTTTCAGTTGAAAGAGAATAACATTTGATACTGTGGGACATCGAACAAACAACTTTCTAGCCATATTAAATAACCTGAGATCTAACGTAAAGATCCTATCAAAGCATGATGAACAGTAATACTCTTACTTTATACAAGTATGAAAGCTTCAAACCGATTTCAGTAGCTTTAAAACCGATTTCACTGCAAAGCCTAAAAGGTCTAGTCTGTCTTTAATACCTAATAACTCCTGAAAGCCAATACACACACTCTCTGATAAGAGAACAGGACATTTTCTATGAGACAATCTGTTCCCAGTCCTTCATCCTGCAGTCTCTCATTATGGCCTCCCTATTTACTCAGCCCTGCAGAAAGTGGATACAGATAGCCTAGTATTGAATCACCTTTAATTGGCCAATTTTCAGGAATTGTTCAAAACTTACAGAAAAGGCAGATAGTATTGGTTTTGGTTATAGGAATAAAAAAGACTGCAGATCAATAGCATTACTGAGTCATTTTTGTGCCCTATAGGAGAAAGCATTGATTTGGGACCCTGATTGGCCACCGAACATGTCATAAACGTATTCTCTGCTTCTCTTCAATGAAAACTGCTGGGCAATTATAGTTTTTTTTTAACTTTACATGTGTATGTGTTGATTAGTCTATAGCTAGTGCCTTTTTAATAAAAAATAAATACAGAAAGAGCATCCATGTAGTTTTCAAATTAAAAGTGGAAGAAATTCGATCCTTATATTAGAATCAATAAGACTAGAGGTGATAAATTTAAACCTCAAAAATTCTTTAGTGTAATTTAATTTTTTTCATACCTCAGTGTTAAGAGTTTGAAATATCAGGTTCAAGTAGAGAACTGTAATATTGGTATTTTCTCAAAAATATTTTTTTCACAAACTCTGCACAAGTAAAATATCAAAAAAAAAAATGTATACATAAAAGTCATTTGCAATTGTAAAGCACTATGAACATTTTTAAAAGTAGGTCAAATGGTCAAGTTCAAGAATCACAGGTCAGTAACCATGGTATTTTACAGAGGGCACATAATGCCAAGCAATATATGTGTAAAATATAAAATTCATACCTCTTAAAGTTCTTGAAATATAAAGTGTGACAGATGGAAAGATGGACAAACAGACAAACTCCAGTTTAAGTGATTTTTAAGTGTTGCTGTGTACTGCAGGCATGACATGAAATTACATTTTGTGAAATGTAAACTGAATTCATTCAAAATTCTGACAATTAATTCAAAGTAAACATGATAAACACGGCTAGGAACATCACAATTACTTCCCTGTACCATTCAGTTATGGGAACAATAAAATACTTTAGATAAACACTCACAAGTACCCCCTGTACATGCATGTACTTATAAAAAAAACTCCTACTCCGAATGAGTCCTTTCTTTATCACTTAAATGCAAAAAATACAGCAATTTGAAAATAATTTTTTTTTAATTTAATAGTCAGACATGAAGTATGTGATAAAAATTCCTTTTGAACAAATTTTTTGTACATGAATTTCAAGTTGCAAATACTCTCCATCTTCTTTGGTAGTTTCTGTTCAATTAAAAGAATCAATAACAATTACAACAAATTAAAGGGTTAGAGAGGGTGGGGTTTCCTCAATATACTTATTGTACCAAAAAAAATTACTTCATACAACATGTACGATTGTTTTGAATTTCAAGTTTTCATATCATGTCATTTTCTATTTTCCCAAGCTCCCCCTCTTCCAAAGCCTCTGCCTATCTTTCAGAATTGGATTAAGCTGGATACTTTGATGATTATTACTTTAATAATTGATGTGAAAAAAATCACTTATACACAAAAAGTAAATACATGTACTTGTAGCGAAATTTTTTTTTCAGCTGTTCGTTAATTTTAATTGTAATTAACAATCTAAACACTTTAAAATAGAGAGTCTAGCTGATACAATAAATCTAAAATCCTTTCCACTTAATAAGTTCCTTCTTCATCCCATGTATATAGTATAATAGTTTAATTACAAATATTAAATTGTACATAGCTACATGCAATTTCAACATGCCACATTAATTAAAAATACTTACAGACAAGCTTTTGAACTTTATAAGGCTGGTTAGAGACCACACAGAGTTGACACAGTCTAATACTAAGTTACTGTAAAGGAAATCCTCCCTCGCTCAGTAGAGGAAGTGCAGGGGTTCAAAAGGGGTAGTTAACTATTACAGTGTATAAATAACAGAGTTCTTGACATAGATAATTATAATCAGTACCCCATACAAGAAATTAAATGTCCACACACACAAACACTGCAAATTTTGGTGAGGGAATTAACTTAGGATGAAATACATGAACAGGTATCCTCCTAAGTTCATCCTGGAATGAATAAAGAAATCTTCTCCGAAATCATTTGATCTTAAAGATGACTGGTAGATATAGAAGAGTACTACACATGTAAAAGGAAATCTTCAATACCATCAGGAAATATCTGCCATCTTGGTTGATCATTACATCATAAGGGACTATTCATACAGAGTTGCAGATTTATTTTAGTTTTTTTTTTTTGAACAAAAATTTAGAATGTCCCCTTCTACGGATAACCTTGCTATAACTATAGAGTTATATTCAGTGTACCTATATCAATATTAAATCTTCAAATGACATTCAATTGCTTTCAGAAGAATTACTATCAAATGGTTTTCTTATATTGAAATAACTGAGTCACAAAATCCTTCAGAAGAATTTTGTTATAAACACTTAAATGTGATGGTGTTACAATTAAGCTAGTTTTTTCTTAAAATCCCTTGTTTGGACAGTTTTAAATCAAAGTGTATTGCAACCTCCAATCATACCCGGATGGGGGGGGGGGGGTTCTGCAAGATGTGAACATGTCATCATCCAGAAAAGAATACTCGGCATACCTATATATTGTTAATTCAAA
>PRKT01000081.1:844859-867564 GCA_003671525.1 Saccostrea glomerata | reverse complement strand
TCCAAGCAGCTGTTTTTAATTCTATTTTATTATCATTCTTTCTTTATGCCCCATCCTTAAAAACTAAGTTGGATGTACTTTATTATATTTTGACCTTGAAAATACTTGGCAATTAAAACACAAAATAAAAACATGTAAGTATACTTAGTCTCCATATCCAAAGAACTAATTTTTGGTAAGTCACCATGATCACGATGATATAACTTGCAGTTATTATTCAGAACAGAGCTGTTGATTCTCAACAGATCCTTGTTTTATTCTACCCAGTAAGTCATAAAAATATAAATATTGCATTTTGCGGTCCAAAACCACTAAAAAAAACCCACCTGCCAAGCTAACCAGCATTAAAAAGATCACGATTTAAATCAAACATTGCATTCATCATGAAAGGGCTTTTGTGCAGTCCTTGTGTTGATGCTTGTTAATAATTCCTGATGTGTTATTTTTGAATTGGCTGCACAAACCAATAAATCAATTTGTGTTTAGCAGTAGAGTAACATTCTACTTTCATGCTGTATTTTGGATGGTTCCAATCTCTGTTATGAATAATTGAGACAATATCATTGATTAAAAGTGTCCACCGAGTAGAAATGACATCAAAATAACAAGCGGGAATTCATTAAATTTTAATCTTAATTTTAATCAGACTCAATTACTGATCAGAACCTGCATTAATGAAGCTCTTTTTTCTCTCCAACATTTATTTTTGTTCCAAGCTTATAGTCCACCAAATATAAATATTATTCAGATTTACTATCATTTTGGGTTAAGTGTCAGGAAAATTATCGAGCCTTTCCATTAGGTAAGAGTCTACCCAAACACTTATTACCATATCAAATCAGATAAGTCAACCTGGCTTTGAAAACTCATTTTTCAGGTCATATTACATGGCGTATCTCATATTTCTTTTATACTCCATATCCGTTACAGAAAAGAATCTGGCTATGTAAACTAATTTCTTTCTATAAAGCAGTCACAGCTAGCTCAAAGGGAAGATATCTATAAGTTTACAAATTCACCATACAAACTTACGCAAACAGTCTTAGTGAATATATAGGAAATCCATATACAAATTGGATGGGCTGGCATGACCATGGCAGAAATATATTTGACTTTTCCAGACAAGCATTCTAATCCCAACCTAGCAGGACAGAATTAGGAATGGCCCTATTAAGATTCAAGGATAATACAATCTTGATTTCAGCCACCCACCTCTTTGCTGGTTGGAAAACAGCTCTTTCTCTTCTTTGTAATAAGTGCACTACAGCTCATAATGGAGTAGTTTCTTCTTTAACAAGGGCTTAAATCCACTGTAACCGGCCATAAAATAGGCATGAAATTATTTCCATTTCTTATAAACACCCATTACATGCACTGTAATCCTTCAGAAAGAGCTGGCGAATAATCTTTTTCAATTTTTTTTTATTGACTTGTACATATACTAATTGTGGACACTATAGTTTTACGAGCAATTCTGAACATCTGTCACAGATATTGCTGTTACAGTATTTGAAGATTCATTTCCAGTATCAAGGATGTAAAAAAAATATAATTAATATTTATTCACAGATGTATGAGCATTTTTCAAAAATACATATCCTCAAATACTTTTACAGTTGCATGTTTCTGTTAGTCAGAGCTTTAATTGAAGTTCAAACTAGCTAGAATTAAAAACAAGGAACTATACCATCTAGATTTAATTCAAGATTTAGCTCTATTAAATGACCTCTGTAGCTGGATATAGTAACAATTTTACACATTTTTCCTCGTGCCAAGAATTGTATATTTTTGATTGATTTCTGTTAGCAGAATTTCCCAGTTCATTCTCCAGACTCCATGATTGAGGTTTGTGTTGTCTCATTTTATGGGCTTGATCATTATTTATATCAATGCTATGTGTTTATACTTCTCTGATCACAGAATGAATTGATTGTGGTGAATTCATTTGATTTGTAATTCTTACATGTATATAAGGTCATATCATTGCTGTGTTCATTACATGTATTATCCTTGTCAATGGTTACATATATACAATGTATTAAATGAAGATTGCACTGAATGCAAGTAATGGAAATTGCACTACTAGCTAGGTTACATGTAATGAAATTGCATTTGTAATTAGAAATATGTACTGAAGACTGCACTGGAGGCTGGATTACATAAGTAGATTGCACTAGTGGCTGGTTAGGATTACATTAGAGATGATTGCACTGGTAGATGGACTATTAGTGATGATTGCATTGGTAGCTAGGTTACATTCAGTGAAGATTGCACTGGAAGCTGGGTTACATTTAGTGAAGATTGCACTGGAAGCTGGGTTACATTTAATTGCACCCAGTTACATTAAGTGAATGCACTGGTTTCATTCAATCAAGATTGCAATGGAAGCTGGGTAACATTTAGTGAAGATTGCACTGGTTACATTTTGTAAAGATTGCACTGGTAGATGGGTTAGATGTGAAGAATGCATTGGTAGCTGGGTTACATTCAGTGAAGATATTACTGGTAGCTGGGTTCCATTCAGTTAAGATTGCCCTGGTAGCTGGGTTCCATTCAGTTAAGATTGCACATTAAGGTAGCTGGGTTCCATTTAGTGAAGATTGCACTGGTTACATTGAATGAAGATTGCACTGGTAGTTAGGTTAAATTTAGTGAAGATTGCACTGGTAGCTTGTCCAGGGTTACATTAAGTGAAAATTGCACTCAGACTGGTAGCTGGGTTAACATTCAATGAAGATTGTACTCAGTCTGGTAGCTGGGTTAATATTCGGTGAAGATTGCACTGGTAGTTAGGTACATTTAGTGAAGATTGCACTTGTAGCTGGTCCAGGGCTACATTAAGTGAAGATAGTACTGGTAGCTGGATTAAATTTGGTGAATATTGCACATTAAGGTATCAGATCCATAATAGCCTCAGATTCAATGAATTTGAATGCATAACCTACATGTCCTTTTATGGATCAGATACCTTAAGGTAGCTGGAATGGATTTAGTGAAGATTGCACATTAAGGTAGCTGGATTAGATTTAGGGAAGATTGCACATTAAGGTAGCTGGATTAGATTTAGTGAAGATTGCACATTAAGTAGTCTAACATTTCTAATGTTTTGCTGAGCGGGCATAAAAAATCGATGTTGGACCGCTGAGTGAGATGTTGGACCGCTCGGAGAGATGTTGGACCGCTTAGTACGTCAAAGAATAGGCGTTGGTGTTAAACAGTGACAGACCTAATGTTACATCATGGAGTACAAAATACATGTATGTAAAAAAAAATTTAAATAAAATGAAAGGTATAACAAAACATTTATTGACTGAGTTTGAGGGCAAAATGCGTTTTGTCGGACCCTCGAACCAAATTGTCTGCCTTCGGCCGAACGGCCTCATGAGCCAGACAATTTGGTTCTTGGGTCCGACAAAACACATGTTGCCCTCTAACTCAGTCAATAAATATATAGTGTTACAACTAAAATCAAAATTATTTTGTTATGACACTTGGTGAGATGAACTTCAAAATATGTTTAGATTTTTAAAGACTTTTTAAATGATGAAGAATATTACCGGTACTTTGAATATATAATTTTTTTCATATCATTTTTTATCTCAATACACAGCTCTATAGGAATCCATTAGTCTTTTCATTAACATTCTGTATCTTTTTGGAATATTTATCTTAATACCATTAAGGAAATTTTTTAAAGCTTGATTATCAAATCTTTTACATACCTAAGTAAATTTCCTGCTGAAAATAAGTTAACCCAAATTATTTCACCTTAAACTCTAGGGCTATCTAATGCAGACATGAATAAGTTAGCCAAAATATTTCACCTAAAATTCTAGAGCTAACTAATGTAGACACCTTGCCATTAACATTGTATAAATTAGGCCAATATTGTACATACACTGTAACAGATTCTTCAACATCTGTGGAGGCATGTCTGTGTAATCCTATTGATAAACATTAGACCAGACAATTAGCTTAATTGCTTGGTAATTCGGGGTCTATGGGAGGTAGAATAAATATCTTGACCAGTGTGTTGGAAATTGGACAATTTCAGAAATAAGGTTAATCTTATTTCTTGATCTGTTAAATTAAGTTTTAGTTTCAACTTTGGCACCTCTTAATAAACAGTTCAGTACTATTTGATTACAGAGAGAGAAAGAGAGAGAGAGATGGAGGGTCAAATTTCCCTTAATCCTTAAAGTACAAAAAGCCATGTAACAAGAAATTTGACTCCTTTGAAGGCTTCTTAAGTTGGGCCACATTATTGGGAAATAGAGAATCTTTAAAAGCAGAGACATTTTGTTTAATTGCTCTGATTACATCGTTAAATCTGGGTTGGCCCTATTAAGATTCAAGGATAATACAATCTTGATTTCAGCCACCCACCTCTTTGCTGGTTGGAAAACAGCTCTTTCTCTTCTTTGTAATAAGTGCACTACAGCTCATAATGGAGTAGTTTCTTCTTTAACAAGGGCTTAAATCCACTGTAACTGGCCATAAAATTGGCATGAAATTATTTCCATTTCTTATAAACACCCATTACATGCACTGTAATCCTTCAGAAAGAGCTGGCGAATAATCTTTTTCAATCAGGACTGCAGATGGGGAGGCCTCCACAGGGGGTACTTAAGTAGCTTCATGTACAGAGGCCATCACAGGGGGGAAAATATCCTCCCAGAGAAAAATAAGCTATGGCAGTGAGATAATATTTCTCTATACCTCCCCACATTCCTCCTGTTTTAAAATAAACAGCTGAGGCCCTTCTCAAAAGCATTTCTCTCCTGTTCTCCGCATTAACACTGAATTCTTTAAAAGCGTCTCATTACACAACATGAACAATCAAATCTGTGAAGTCCTGATCAACTTACACACTGTGTATATTAGCTTCAGTAAAGCTTAGGATAATGAATACATGTTATCTTAATCATGAGATTTTTTTCTCAAATACATATAAAGAACCTAATTAACCGTGTACCATGGAGCACACTCAACACGCTTTCACGAATTTACTGGCAATGGTGTATATATAGTACATATTAATATATTCATGCAGTTTCACAATCTACCACTGGAGCAAGAAAAATTGAAATGAAAAGCTAGTGGTGATCAATTTACATAAACTATTAACCCTCCACAAAATTTCTCACAAATTTCACCAGAAAAGAAAGAAAAAAAAATCCTGGTTGCATAAATTTATGATACTGATCAATATACTTTTGGAGGGAATTTTCTCATATGCATGTATATATACTATTATTTTCATTATTAGCTTTTTTAGCTTTTGATTCAATTACCTTTAGAAGTGAACCTTAAAATGAACATGTCATACTGAAATGTCTTGGGAAAAGAAAATAATAATGAAAAAAAAAAGGTTTTCAATTTATGTCTTCGTTTAATCATTTGAAAAATAATTTTCTTTCCTAACGAACCAACTGTGAAAATCTGCTGCGGATGGTGGCTTTGCTGTGCTTGCAGAGGTAACTAATGCAGCCTGAGTGATGGAGTCACACTACCGATTTAATGGGTGCTGCTTAGAATTGGTGAGATTCCTAGCTAATTAATTTAGAGCAGTGAAGCAGGGCTAGAGGGCTGTTAGTTCATTAATCACTCTCTCTGTTTTAATTAACAGCGTCCTTCAACGAGACCTTCATGCTGTAGTAGATACCCTTCCTGGTGAACTCAAGATTTCCAGGTTCAATTTGACACAGATGAAATAAATCTATTTAGAGGCAGCTAGAAGATGAAAAGCTAAATACAAGAATCTAAATGAAATTCTTAGAATTATTTTTGACAACATGCATGCTTATTATACAGTAATGGTAAAATTGTTCTTTAATCTTTTGCATATGTCGATCAATAGGTCTTTTCCTCTATTAAAATACAAACAGGGAGTCAAAAGTCATAGATGATAAATAAATATGAGAAAGCAAATATTTGTATGAAAAATGATTAAATCAAAATAAATTTTGATATTCTAATGTATTTGTGGGACAGCTACTATTTAATATTAGAAAATGAATCTTGCCTCAAGATAAACCTACGGTGTTCTCCCTATTAAACACCCCATCCTATAAATATGCCCCTCAAGAATTTTCCCTTTTTTTCTGAGAATTTATACCCCCCCCCCCCCTTTTTCTTAAAGGAATGGTCTCAACAATGACTATGGTCTCAAATTAAGACAATCTTGAACAACTTTGTTTTACCCACAAATATTTTATAGATAGGGTTAAGACATAAGCTTAAATCAACTTTTGACACAATTTAATCAATTCATTTATCAATAATTCTAAAACAGCTATCAAATAACCACCCCATTCTTCCAATTTTCTGAGTGCCTGGGCCTTTTATAAGGGTGAATGCGATATATATGATGTTCTTGACACACAAACAATAACCTGAATACCTTAGAAGTAAGTCATATTTACATAACTTTCACAACTATGTTATATTTAGAAAGAACTGCAGACATGATTTGGATCAATATATAAACAGATCTCATTTTACACAGGTTTGTATTACAAAGATAAAAAATCAGTAATTCAAACAAGGAAGATTAACTTACTTCCCTCAATAAATTGTCTGTATTATTTCTAACCCCTTCAACATCCCTGCCATCCCCCTACCCCCCATTTCTCAACCCCCTTGAGGAAAAAATACTACAAACTTCATCAATATATGAATTTAACAATATATAAAATATTACCGGTATACTCAAATATAGGGTGATAAAGCAAAGGGCTACATACATGTAACTGGGTATGTACACCAAGCCTTTTCATGGAAAGGAACAGAATGTTGTTAGTACAATTACCTCAAAGTAAAACAAAAGAACCACAGTCCTTCTGTAACCCATTACTTCTCACACTTACCTCAAGAGGCTGCACGCTTCATGTAGACACACATCCAACAGTACACTGTTTTCCTCTCAAGTCATACTCATCTCCCCTTCCACATCCTACAAGGACAGAATATAATACAACCAACACATTATACAACCTCAGGACTTCCATGTATCCATGATTCACAATCAGCTAATTGTGCCCTAATCAAATAACAGAAATCTATAACCACCTAATAATAGAAAGCAATTTATCCAGCATGCAATCTCTGTTCACTGAAACATAAACAATTTTCTACCCATTCAACAAATGAAAGCGCTGGCTGTATCCCGTCACAATAAGACAATTAAAAGTCTGCCTACCGCCAGGAACCATAAAACTCCTGTATTTACCCTCAATATATATATATCAATATTCTCCCAGATTTAACGATGTAATCAGAGCAATTAAACAAAATGTCTCTGCTTTTAAAGATTCTCTATTTCCCAATAATGTGGCCCAACTTAAGAAGCCTTCAAAGGAGTCAAATTTCTTGTTACATGGCTTTTTGTACTTTAAGGATTAAGGGAAATTTGACCCTCCATCTCTCTCTCTCTTTCTCTCTCTGTAATCAAATAGTACTGAACTGTTTATTAAGAGGTGCCAAAGTTGAAACTAAAACTTAATTTAACAGATCAAGAAATAAGATTAACCTTATTTCTGAAATTGTCCAATTTCCAACACACTGGTCAAGATATTTATTCTACCTCCCATAGACCCCGAATTACCAAGCAATTAAGCTAATTGTCTGGTCTAATGTTTATCAATAGGATTACACAGACATGCCTCCACAGATGTTGAAGAATCTGTTACAGTGTATGTACAATATTGGCCTAATTTATACAATGTTAATGGCAAGGTGTCTACATTAGTTAGCTCTAGAATTTTAGGTGAAATATTTTGGCTAACTTATTCATGTCTGCATTAGATAGCCCTAGAGTTTAAGGTGAAATAATTTGGGTTAACTTATTTTCAGCAGGAAATTTACTTAGGTATGTAAAAGATTTGATAATCAAGCTTTAAAAAATTTCCTTAATGGTATTAAGATAAATATTCCAAAAAGATACAGAATGTTAATGAAAAGACTAATGGATTCCTATAGAGCTGTGTATTGAGATAAAAAATGATATGAAAAAAATTATATATTCAAAGTACCGGTAATATTCTTCATCATTTAAAAAGTCTTTAAAAATCTAAACATATTTTGAAGTTCATCTCACCAAGTGTCATAACAAAATAATTTTGATTTTAGTTGTAACACTATATATTTATTGACTGAGTTAGAGGGCAACATGTGTTTTGTCGGACCCAAGAACCAAATTGTCTGGCTCATGAGGCCGTTCGGCCGAAGGCAGACAATTTGGTTCGAGGGTCCGACAAAACGCATTTTGCCCTCAAACTCAGTCAATAAATGTTTTGTTATACCTTTCATTTTATTTAAATTTTTTTTTACATACATGTATTTTGTACTCCATGATGTAACATTAGGTCTGTCACTGTTTAACACCAACGCCTATTCTTTGACGTACTAAGCGGTCCAACATCTCTCCGAGCGGTCCAACATCTCACTCAGCGGTCCAACATCGATTTTTTATGCCCGCTCAGCAAAACATTAGAAATGTTAGACTTTTTTTTCGTATAGATTTGTATAAGTACAAATTTTGAAAGGTATAACAAATCATTATGTTGGGTAAAAGATTTAACCCATTTCGTATAACATAAGTTGCCTACGTCACAATGAGTTACGCTTGACGTATACTTTTAAAATATGCTGAATTCAAAGCCTTTTTCTGGAGGAAAAATTGCTTCATTATTTACACTGAAACTAAATTATAAAGAATGAAGCTTATTTAAACTTATGTTATATGATGTAACATAATTTGGGGCAGTTTACACTTTTTTATAACCGCTTTGTGGCACTCTAAAATAAAGTGAAAATCATGAAAAAAAAATCAAATTTGATCTTTTAAAATATGCAAAACAAGCATGGTGCAACAAAAAAACGATAATTTTTGGAGTTATTTTTCCTGACTGTGGAGCATAAGTCCTTAAACTGAACCTTGAGAATGACAACCTTTCCTTATTTATGCATCCCTTATCTCTGCTGTCCAGATTCCCATCTCATCCTTAAAACTCTTATCTCCCATCAGCAGATATCATATGCAGTTAAAGATTTGCTCAATAACACACAACTAAACAAACTGTAACACCATACTTAAAATAATCTTAAGGAAATGAAATATAGCTAAATTCTGTCATTTCTTTTGAAGAGCCCATTCCTTTATTTCTTTAGAAGATGAATAAATATGATGATTATAAGCTCTACACGGAATTGCTTTACCCCTTGACTGAGCTTTGAACAATTTGGTGACTCAATTATCTTAAGGTTGTATTTCCCTCTTTAGTCACTGGTATCAAATCTCTTGCTTTATGACTTTCTGAACTACATGGTATATATATATTTTTTTATTTATACAAAATTTTATTCACATAAGTGAATGGGATAGGGCAGCTGGCAAAGCCTATTTTAGCCCTCTCCCTAAATATATATATATCTTAATCTTTATGGAAGTGCTATGTTAAATAGACACATTACAATTGTATTTTATAATTTACATCTGCAAATTTATATTGCTTTCATAAAATTACTGGGAGTGGGACTTACTCACAATATGGGGATAAATGAAAGGTCCTGAACCCAAAGTTCTACACACTGATCCTTTGTGTTGTTAAAGTGAAACATACCTATTGTGTAGTGTAGGATCTTCAGAGTTTAATGAAGTTTAAGTTTTCTGCAGGAGAAATTACTTCTCCATTTAGTCAATTACCTGATGAGCTTTGAAGTGTCTCACTTAAAACACTTGATTCCTGTTACATAACAGTGTACTTAATATACAGATTAGGTCATCACTGCTACCAGTACAATCTCTTCACAAAATGTTACTCAGCCTAATCCAGCTACCTTAATGTGCAATCTTCACTAAATCTAATCCAGCTACCTTAATGTGCAATCTTCCCTAAATCTAATCCAGCTACCTTAATGTGCAATCTTCACTAAATCCATTCCAGCTACCTTAAGGTATCTGATCCATAAAAGGACATGTAGGTTATGCATTCAAATTCATTGAATCTGAGGCTATTATGGATCTGATACCTTAATGTGCAATATTCACCAAATTTAATCCAGCTACCAGTACTATCTTCACTTAATGTAGCCCTGGACCAGCTACAAGTGCAATCTTCACTAAATGTACCTAACTACCAGTGCAATCTTCACCGAATATTAACCCAGCTACCAGACTGAGTACAATCTTCATTGAATGTTAACCCAGCTACCAGTCTGAGTGCAATTTTCACTTAATGTAACCCTGGACAAGCTACCAGTGCAATCTTCACTAAATTTAACCTAACTACCAGTGCAATCTTCATTCAATGTAACCAGTGCAATCTTCACTAAATGGAACCCAGCTACCTTAATGTGCAATCTTAACTGAATGGAACCCAGCTACCAGGGCAATCTTAACTGAATGGAACCCAGCTACCAGTAATATCTTCACTGAATGTAACCCAGCTACCAATGCATTCTTCACATCTAACCCATCTACCAGTGCAATCTTTACAAAATGTAACCAGTGCAATCTTCACTAAATGTAACCCAGCTTCCATTGCAATCTTGATTGAATGAAACCAGTGCATTCACTTAATGTAACTGGGTGCAATTAAATGTAACCCAGCTTCCAGTGCAATCTTCACTAAATGTAACCCAGCTTCCAGTGCAATCTTCACTGAATGTAACCTAGCTACCAATGCAATCATCACTAATAGTCCATCTACCAGTGCAATCATCTCTAATGTAATCCTAACCAGCCACTAGTGCAATCTACTTATGTAATCCAGCCTCCAGTGCAGTCTTCAGTACATATTTCTAATTACAAATGCAATTTCATTACATGTAACCTAGCTAGTAGTGCAATTTCCATTACTTGCATTCAGTGCAATCTTCATTTAATACATTGTATATATGTAACCATTGACAAGGATAATACATGTAATGAACACAGCAATGATATGACCTTATATACATGTAAGAATTACAAATCAAATGAATTCACCACAATCAATTCATTCTGTGATCAGAGAAGTATAAACACATAGCATTGATATAAATAATGATCAAGCCCATAAAATGAGACAACACAAACCTCAATCATGGAGTCTGGAGAATGAACTGGGAAATTCTGCTAACAGAAATCAATCAAAAATATACAATTCTTGGCACGAGGAAAAATGTGTAAAATTGTTACTATATCCAGCTACAGAGGTCATTTAATAGAGCTAAATCTTGAATTAAATCTAGATGGTATAGTTCCTTGTTTTTAATTCTAGCTAGTTTGAACTTCAATTAAAGCTCTGACTAACAGAAACATGCAACTGTAAAAGTATTTGAGGATATGTATTTTTGAAAAATGCTCATACATCTGTGAATAAATATTAATTATATTTTTTTTACATCCTTGATACTGGAAATGAATCTTCAAATACTGTAACAGCAATATCTGTGACAGATGTTCAGAATTGCTCGTAAAACTATAGTGTCCACAATTAGTATATGTACAAGTCAATAAAAAAATTAAACCTTCAGCAAATCACAAGCTGGCTCATTTACAAAAAGGCCCATTCATTTATTTACTGGTATCTCACATTAAATATTTAGAGATTATTCTGTTAAAACACACAACTAGTCCCATGGCCAGCTGAAGGAGCCAGGGATACATTGGAAAGCCAAGTGCGACCATGTCAGTACCAGCCTTGATTAAAGCCCCTAGAGGCCTGTATATGTCAATAATGCATGGCATGTTTCATCCCCTTGTTTTGGAATGGTCTCCCCAATCAATATAGCACTGCAGGCATCAAGTTGGTCCTGTCTCTTCATAATTGATGACCCTGATATCTACACCTCTCCAAAATAACACCAGATATCTCACCAGGCAATTAGCAACCCGGGCTCATTACTGAGCTAACCATGCTAACCATCACAATATTCTTGCCTTCTGATCTTTTAATTCATTCTGGATTGACTTGTACCAGATCATTTTACTTCAAGACAAAAACAAACAGAGGAGAATCAGATAAATCAAGTCCTGATGAGTGAAAACCAACCAGTACTGTAGGACAGACAGAGACATGTCAAACTAGAACACCCCTCATAACAACACTACTGCAGCTAATGACTCTAAGTAATGACATCAAGAGGTTGGAAACTACTATAAGTGACTTCATCAGTGAAGTATGGATGTCAAATAGGAAGTCACTACGTACAAAAAATTATGTTGGTGAAAAGATTTAGACATAGACAGACATACAGAGAGACAAAACAATTAAAACTATGTTAAAATTAATGAAACATATGGAGATAACGTACAGTATTCAAGATCAAAATCCATAAAACAATACAAAATAGGAGCAAACATGGACCTCCAAAGCGTCTGTGGTGGGATCACGTGCCATAGAGGAGTGAGCATCCCCTGCTGACCGGTCACACCCGGCGTGTGCTCATTGTCATGATCAGGAATATTTCCTTGTCCGATGATTACTCCACTTATATACTTGACATATTTGACTTCTTTGTTCAGTCAATCTTTCTGTGCTGAAGTAGTATATGGCACTATCATTTGATTCAAATGTTCCCGATCAGTATTAGAGCTTGCTAATGGTGCCAGTTGTCTCCATTTACCATTATTATTCATCAAATATGATTAATAATTCATCAATGATGACGAAACAGTGTCACAAATATGAGGCTGGATTGTACAAGCTATCATATCTCACAATATTCTTACAATGTTATTCATATTTCATGATGCTTATAATTGCCAACAATTTTTACATGATATAAAATATCAAGAATTAGTTTTCATTCCTATATGACAAGAAAAAAAATTAAAATAGACAAAACTCATCATGCTGATATCCATCTCAAAAATTATCTGTCAAGTCACATGAGAAAAACTTGTGCAAAATAAAAAAAGAATCATGAAATTCTGATTTTTCTTAATGCGCCATTACTCCGAATCTCTAAAATGATACGAATTTCATGCAACCAAATCCTGCCATCCTTATCAAGTTCTGGGAACCAAGCAAAAGGTCACAGCACAGCTGTCAAGGTGATTCTTACAGAACAGCCAAACCCCTGTCTCTAAAACTCCTCAATATCTACCGGCTTTATCTGTACATGTGTTACAACATAGCCGTAAAGACAAGCTCAAACATCAAGGCCTGCAAAAATTAGTTATACAGTTCAAGAACGGATCTATTTATCTTTATAAAATAAATTCAAAAATATATATACACATTTTGAATATTATAGCATCAAGGCACACAGCAGGTGAATATAGGGATTTATCAATTTTAGTTAATGTGCTCTTATCATCATATCGATTTAACTAATATTTAGATCCCCTATAACTTAATTATAAATACAACTTGTTTGGTGCAAAACAGCGGTTTCTTTTTTTTACACAATTAAAAATTCCTTTCGTCCAAAAAATTATCATTCTTGATTTAAAAACCTGGCATAATAAAATGGTTAGCTACAATTCCAAAAAACCTTTCTCGACATACTAAAGATAAAATGTAAATTAAAACCATACTTGAGAACAAGTAGTTACTTCAAAAACAGAGAACAGATGCCAACATAATTCAACAGCTTGCTCATTTTTTCACCACATTTTCTCAGATTTAACCTATTCAGCCATCATCAGCCAAACGCAATGAAAACCAGAATCCCTTGCTACTTTGGTGGGTTGTTCCCTTGTTTCCCCATTTCATCAGACTCGCAGAGAAGGAAAACACAGTGATGAATGGGGAAAACAGACCTCCTGCTTTGAAAAATAATATGTCTACCATTTAATGTATTTTTTTTCTTCAGCAACAATTGGCATTCAAAGCGCTGTTGACAAGAATCCGGTAGTCCATATAGTCAAAATTTGTTCCAAAGAAATCTTCGTATTTGCAATCATGCAGTCTTAAATTATGAACAAATGTACAGAAGCCTGCAAATCATTTATAACATAAAAGTCAATAGTAAAGTTAGTCATAAGTCAGTTCATGTTTTGGTGTTAACAATGCATCAAGTTTGAAAAGGTCATGTTCTTTAGTGGTCAATGCATACAAGGTAACTATAAGTTCAAACTCAACTCCTATTGTCAGTGGTATTTCATCTCATTCTTTCTATGTTTTAAGTTTGAAAATTACAATTGATATCAATATGTTCTGTAATCTGCAACACAGAATGAGGTGCTTGAGCAAATCCCAACAATAAAGTCAACAGTCAAGGCCAAATGAAAATAGATCACCTTCATTTACCTTAGTGTGAAGTTACATACATATTAAACTATATAGCTAGTTTATGATTTCATTAAAATAAATGGTATTAACGATGTTAAAAGTTTGATGATATGATATTCTGAAAAAGTCATCCTCCACAAAGATTTATCAATTTCAAGGTCAAAAGTCAACACAAATGTAAACTCCACTTAACTGCTAATAAAAATATCCTCGTTTGTTTAAAGTGATAATCAGAACAAATATATCAACCATATAAAAACTATGTAATTGAGTAAACAAAATTGTTGATATACAGACAAATAGCAGGACAAAAAACCCTTAAGGACAACAAAAAATGAGCATTTTGAAAAGGTATGGTCAAGCCTTTTCAAACACATGTAGAAAATGATAGGTAAAGGGACTGAGAGGCTTTTAAACTTGATATCTCGGTTACAAGATCTTCAATGAAATAAATGAAGAACATTGGAGAACAGTGATCTCATGAAATCTTACAAACATGTACAAATTTGTGATAAGAGGCATAAAACACTGACTCCTGGATATTTCACAGGTGGGATCAGGAGCCTACATTGTATAGGAGCAAGCTTCCCCTGTTAACAGGTCACAATCAACATGAGCCCTACGTATTGATAAAGCATAATAACACAGGCCTAATAATTGAAATGATATGTTATATTTATATAATAGTGTTGTGTTTTGCGTGCACTATGCCTAAATAGTAGTCAGGGTTTGACACATGGTGCACGAGCCGGAGGTGAGTGCACTATGTGTCAAACCCTGACTACTATTTAGGCATAGTGCACGCAAAACACAACACTTTTGTTATTATTATGCTGACTGTTGTTACTGTATAAAAACAGCAATATTTTCTTCATTCCCAATGTTTCATCACCTGTAACATTCGTCTACTCTATTATTACGTCACCTTATGCAACATGTACGTCATAATCTTTTTCTTTAATTTTGAACGTTCCATGCTTTAGGTATAATCTACAGATAGTTTTAGAGAATATTATTTGAGTGAAGGAAGGGGGGTTGCAAGAAATAATTTTAGAAGATTTATTTTGTTTATTTTTAATTTTAATTATAAAGTATTTGAAACTAAGTTTATATATATTAATGTACAATACTATAGATAACGGCGTCTGTGGCGTAATCGGTAGCGCGTCGGACTGACAATCTCGGGGTCTTGAGTTCGCTACCCGGTATGGGCGTTGTCGGATTTTCCTCAAAAATGGAAGCCGTGCACTATTTCAGCATAGTATGCTTACGCTATATAAATCCTTAGAACACTATGCGAGAATTAAGTAGGGTATGGGTTATATAGAGACAAACTGACAGGAAGAATAATAATAAATGCTATTAATAAGGTTATTTTACAACCATAGAATTTATGAAAGGCCAATCTTAAATGATTTTTTTTTAATCCCTGTAACATTAACTTAAATATCAGTAGCCTGTGTTATTTAAAAATTGATCCTTCTCACAAGATGCCTTCGATAATCAGGGAAATATGACAGTAATTAAATAACACAGCTTCTATATATTGTTAAGTTAATACCTAAGTGTTTACATTATTTAGGTCACCAAGATCTAGAAGGAAATATAAAATATATTTTTTAAAAACCAAGCTATTAATTAAAGAAACAATATACCAAATTCATAATTCACTAAACTTTACTCTTATTTTTAAGATATGGTCATCTACCATAATCTATTCAAGGTATTTTGTTGAGTCTGATATTTCATTTCTAAAAGATTCTGCAGAATTTGCAATTTTTTGAAAAGCTGCATTACTACACATGCAATGACAGATAAAATACTGGTTTATCACAGATTCAGCACAGACCTGCTTTCATTACACTTGCATGCAGGAACACATAAAAACACTTTTTCCCTTCAGATAGGAGGGCAAAAAAAAATCCAAATAAAAAAAAAAGTTTTTAAAGTTTTTCAAAGAGAAATGACATTATCTGACAAAACACATGTTGATGATGAATTGGTGGCCTTACCAGAGCATTAGATATAGACAGTCTCCTTCAGTATTTAATCGCTGTCTCCTTCAGTATTACTCCTGACTTCTCCAGTAGCTGTTATTTCTTCCTCTATCTGTGCAGTTTGAGGTGAACTTTTCACTGCTCACACACCATTATCCTTTCCTGTATCCTGACAAACAGGAAGACTAAAGTTTAAATTGTCGGCCTACATTATGAAAAACTGCTTCCTACTAGCTTGATTACAAGTTTATCTGTCGGATTAAAAATGTATTTTAATCAAAACATGCCTGCACATCTAAAAAGAATAAAAAAACTAGTATTTGAATTATCCACAAAAGATAAAAAGACAAATTATCAATGCTTAATGTCCAAAGTGAAATTTGTATACAACTTAAGAACATATTTGCAGTATGGACTGCCATCTTGAACAGTATTTTGCCAGTTGCTTGTTTGTTTTATGTCCCTGTCAAGCATTTTTTTCACTCATACTATAAGTCGTTTTAATTCCACGGTGTTAAAATTTAATGATTTCTCGAAAACGACCAATCATGATGGTTTTAATTTCACGCTGCTAGAAATTAATCTAAATTTCGTATAAGTGTTTAAACATTTATATAAAACTAATAATAGCAATCACAATGGGTTTAATTTCGCAGAAAATTTATAAATCGCGAACATAGTAAAATTAAAACCATCGTGATTTTTTGCCAATCTACAGTATTTAATATAAGATGCCACCACTTGCTGGTGGAGGGGTGCCATAGCCCTGCAGTTCTTTGCAGTATTGAGCAGAGAGGGATCTTGTTTGTGCCAGCACCTTTTCTGTGATATGGGTTCTTGATTTCACAGTCTCATCTTAAAGGATTCAAATTAACCCACAACATATGGACCAATTTACATGTATTACTTTGAGACTAGAGCAAATATTTTTAACCTCTGCATCATTTTGGCAACCACACTATTGCTGGTGACAATATAAAAACTGAAGTTTCCAGTAGGTTTTGTTGTCCAGGTTGCCTATTTTCACAACAAGTAGGATAACACCAGAAGTGCTCCATCCACTACTCCAACTCTATTAAGTGCCATATATACATTTATAATACTATATTTTATTTTTATGCCTCTATAAACAAAAATTTGGGAACATTAATTTTTTGGTCTGTCTGTTTGTCTGCAAAGACTTTTCTTGCCCATAATTTTTGAAGGGTTGCTGCTTATATATTTAGGGCCTTCATATTCATATTTCTTGTAATCAGAAATTATTGGAGGTAACAAGACTTTAATAATTTTTAACTTTTGACCTTGGAGTTTGAACTACTTTTGCAAAATTTACCAAACTTTAACCTGAGCAATTGAGCTTGCAAGGGTCTTTTATGGTTTTCAAGTGTATTTAACGTGACCAGGCTTATTTTTGACCTATTGGAGCTAATTTGTCTTTGATTTTGAGATTGACCTACTTTAGACAAAATCAATCAATCAATCAGAAATTAAATTATAAAAATCATTTTAAGAAAGGGAAAATTGTTTCAATTGATGTGAAATGAAGAAAATATGAATAAGCGGTTTCTTATTTTGATTGTAAAACTATAAAATATTTCATAAGTTAGGGGATCCAGATCCCCTGCCATGTTCACTTACACACATTTCACTTCTTCTATCAAATGATTATGTGTGTTAGTAGTTTGCCCTAGCACACTTTAAATAGTAATATCTAGACATTCTTCATAGTTCATAATGACTAAGAAGCTAAATATTGACCAATTACAAATATCAAAGGACAAACAACTCTTTGAAAGTTTAAAAGCAGTAATTTTTCCTTGGAGATAACTCAGATTCTTAATGAGTAAAATTGGTTCCATCAGTGACAGAAACTCTTAATTATTTAGCCTAAAAACTTTCCCAAGAGCCTTTATTTGCAAGACAACTTTTTAAATAATACTTAAAAAAAATATTTTCACGATCAACTTGTTTTAAAATCCAAAGTCTTAATCATATAACTGTATATTTCAGCTGCTTAGGTCAATGTACGTTACAACCACAAATACTGCAATAGCTGATATGTGCCAGGCATTGCATATATCTATGTTCCTTCCGTTATAGTTGACAACATGAAAAGTAGTGTATTTTTATAGCATCTATCATTTCATGTACATGCATGTACATTTAGCATCCTAGGTCTTCAATTCACATCATGATACGGAATAGTGTCTACCCTGACCATTTTCAAAATATTAATATTATGCCATACAAAAAATTTTAACTTTAAAACAAAATTAACTTACTTAATAACTTTACATGTACTCACTGTGCACATGTACTTACTTAAAAGATCAAACTAGTTTAGATGAATGTCATATTACATGTACACGGCATATGGGGAAAAGAGGTCAAAATTTATTACATAATAGAAATACTTTTTTCTGTCATATTCATTTACACTTATATGGAAATCAGAAATATAAGTAGGTCTAAACATTTACTGTGACTACAGATCAACTTACTTATATTTTTTTCACTTACTCATTACATAATAGGTAGGTATTTTAACTTGACCTACAAGTACATGTACTTGATTGTTCCTTCTTGACATTGGCTATAAATATGTTGAAACATTACACCGTACCATTCAGAAAATTAAATTTGCACAAATAAGCTTGGCATCATTTAGCCAATACATAAAACCCTGTATCAGATATTTCCTCCAGATAACTCAAAAGAAATTCTCTCAAAACAGGGAGGTTGCAATATTCTGTCTCGATATTTGTACAATTATCGAATCAAACAGATCAGAAAGGGTAAATTAAAAGAAATGTTGTTTTTCAAAAATATTGCAGTAATAAGATTTGGGTGAGTAATATTCTATGACAAGATATGGCATCCTGCAAGAAAAGATCGAAAGATACAGTCCCTTGTCTGTCTATGATCAATCCTCCCCAATATAGGGCCCTAGATCTCAAAATGCCGTTATTTTACGGGCGCCTATCAGAGCTTTCTCAGTGCTTCTTACATAAGAAAATATTATCTGATAAAAAACAGTTGGCCATAAAATTCTGAATCACGTAAATTTTTGTATGTATAAAATTCAAGTACAAATTTCTAAAATTAATTCAATAATCCTTCTTTTGGTTGAGATGGTGCTTATAAAGTTTGGGGGAAAATAAAAAATAAAAATAAAAAATAAATAAATAAACTAATCTCATAAAAATGTGAATCAATATAAATCTGTGAACAAAGCATAAACAGGGACCACTAGAACTTCAATATGTGGGATCATGTGCCAAGGAGGAGTTAGCATCCCCAGTTGACTTGACACAACTGTCGTAAGCCCTATGTATTGACCAAGTAGACAGAACATTATTAATGAGAACATAAAAGGGATGGAGTCCATATTTCAAATGAATTAAATTTTCAGTCATCCACTTAGTTTTTGTAAACAGTATACATGTATATATACATGCATGTATTTAGTACGATAATAAAAAACAACTCTGGGAAGAGAATGCCACACATTAGTAAATATTTAACTTGACTTTATACAGTAAGATGTTAAGAAGAAAATAATTGTATTCAATCTTTATGATAGGATTTGAGCTGGGTATAGATAACATTGCAGGTGGTTTTAAACTTTAAATGCATGACTGTACATAGTGTATATGTAATGTACATGATATGGTATATGCAAGATAACATTATTTACATTTCAAATATACAATTACTTTAAACAGCATTAATAATATAATACAGAAATAAAATATAATTGAGAGTGACTCATAAAAAAATGTACCCATTATAAAAGACAATCATGTTTAACATTACAAAGCACATGTATACAGATAAAAAAAAACAGTAAAAATCCTATATATACATGTACTATTCCTTCAACTCTGTGGCTATAATTCTTATTTATTTCCGTTATTAAAGAATATGAAAAAAAATACTATAAGGGATCCAATTTTAAAATCATGTTTACTATTCGAACCCGACAAAACATGACAAATGACTGAAATGTTGCTTGTAATACCTTTTTTATCACACAGTGGCTTGCTTTCGAAGGGGATGAAACGCTTATTTCACTTACAGTTTAAGTTACATTTAATTTAAACGAGTCTGTCATCAGAGAGATCTCTGTGATTTTTATATATGAATCAATATTTTTACATTCAGAAAGCAAACTGAGACTGCCTTTCACGTTGTTATTTGACTATGTGTGCAAGGGCCTCAAGAAAATCAACCTTACGCATATAAAGGTAATGGCAATATGGGTATAAATATCTTACCACACAAAGAAAACAAAAACTTGAATGATGCCAAAATGCTTGGTCAGTTGTCT
This sequence comes from Saccostrea glomerata, assembly GCA_003671525.1. Lineage (NCBI taxonomy): Eukaryota > Metazoa > Mollusca > Bivalvia > Ostreida > Ostreidae > Saccostrea > Saccostrea glomerata. The sequence goes on along the minus strand of PRKT01000081.1, from coordinate 847,012 downwards.
GCAATTTTGTCCACCTTCGCAGCATCTTTTATTTGTATTTATTGAATTTCGATCCCGATCGAAAAAGATAACGACCACGTGTTTTCATGCAGGATATATCATTCATATATATACATCATTCTTTTGGTCAGCTAATCAATGTTTCTTTACGGGCACGCAATGCTCAATCTGAATCGAAAACGGATGATTAACCTCACTGCCACAAAGGGTTTTGATCAGTTTTCTGCCCGCAAATTCACCTTAAAATTGGCAACGAGACTAATTGCATCGATTGGTAAGCTAAATAATAATGTTACACCGGACCTGATGCTGTAGGAATAAAATCTGATAAGATTACGATGACAAGACGCATGTTATGATCGAATTTACATAGGACTGCCTACAGCTGTTGTCAGGAAATTACCTTCAAATATTTTTCAATCAAAAGGTTTAATGTAATGAGATATAGTCTAAATTTAAATGGCAAAAAAATAAAAAATAAAATAAAAATACTAATCGAAAATAAAAATATTTTACTTTAAATGAAAAGTGACTCCAATTTAATGACGTAGCTCTGTTTTATAACAATGATGTAACAGATGCGCGTTAAAGCGATAACCGGTGCCGCATCTTTTATGGATCATTAGAAAGAGTTCAACCGCGCCAAACAAGAATTTTAGGTCAGGTGAGGTGAGGGGAATAAAGAGGGGATCGACCCCTGCAGTCCGAGCTGCTTTTTACTTCATCGCATATCGTTTTACTTGGAATTTTCTCAATTATAACATAAATAATACATGTACCTATCATAGAAACTCAGCCATAAATATTGTCACTTGCTAGAGGCGAAGAAAAATTTAATATATTTTTGTAGAAATGATTTAAAAATAAAAGATTCCTGACATCAATTACAAGAATTTTTTTATAAATGTACAGAAAACAAAGTTTCATATTTATTTGAACAAAACCTGAAACTTGCTCAACAGAGGTCAACATATTTTACATGGAAAGCGGCATAATTGTAAAAATCCAAGCAAGTAAAGATCTCGAGATGGCGTTTTGTTCACTTACCAGCCGTGGTACTTCCCGAGACAGAATATCAATATTCCCTTCCTTCACACATCCCCGGAATATATCAACAGTTTCTAAACACCACTAGGCTAAGTCCCACATCTGGCAACTTGTTCTGTTTGAAACGTTTCTGTTTTTTATTTTTATTTTCCTGACGTTTCGGTACTTAATGAATGCTTGCTGTGTGAACCCCAAATGCCAGGAAAATTGGATGCATCGAAATTCGCATAAAAAGCCACAAAATGGAATGCAGTAAGAGAAAATACCGAAGCAGAGAAGGAATCGAAGATAGGAAAAATAACAGCTGATTCTTCGATCAGAGAGAGAGAAAGAGGGGGGAGGGAGAGTTCAAAGTTTATATTTATGTAGATCTTCTACAAAAAGTATACAATTTGAAAAAAGCGTTTCTGTGTGTTGTCATGAAAAGGGTAAGGAGGAGGGAGGAGGAAAGGTACGTGTGGAGGGGGTTGCCGTGTCATTAAAATCCTATGAAATCCCATATACTTTTTTTTTCATTTTTTATCCTGTTTTTAACTTCATTTACCTAAAAAAAATTATGTCCTTTGTTCTACTGAAAAAAAAAACCATGCACAGTATGTTTACATAAAGTGTAATACTTTAAAATCATATTTTTATCTTATTTGATCATCGATAAAGTTCTGAGAAAAATTAAAACTCTATAAAAGTGTTTTACATGCTTTTAAGGGTAGATTTTTTGCACTTTGTGATTTTAAAAAGCTAGATTTGAATGTATGTAACTTGTAGCATATGACACATTGAGAAAATGTTTGAAAAAAAATATCATATTTAACTCGAAGCCAAAATTACATGTCTACGGATCCCGAACCTTAAGCAAGTATATTCTACTTTCAACACTTCGTGAAGTTAAAGTTACTGATCTACATGGCAGAGAGAGAGAGAGAGAGAGGGGGGGAGAGAGAGAGATGGTGCACCTGTCACAATATGTTGATTGTCTGTCTTGGGTTAGCATTAATGCCCCAGTAATGAATGCTGAATTTTCAGACAGGTGTAATAGCCAATCTCATTTGCTGGTAAGTGTTATCAGATTCCATTCCAATAGTAAATGTCATTCACTGGCAAGTAAT
>PRKT01000081.1:759297-839748 GCA_003671525.1 Saccostrea glomerata | reverse complement strand
CCCCCCCCCCCCCCACGATATGATAATAATTTTTTTTACCGAAGGATACTTTATTGTAAGCCTACTAGTTGAAACTGGCACGGTGCTGAAAAGTCAAGCATCTTTAGAATTAACAGATCAAGACGAACGACAGGTGAGCCAAAATGGTATGACATCAGACAAAAATCCTTGAGAGAAGTATATATATGCAATGCCCTTCTGTATGTCAAGCAGCCAATTGATCTAGACGAGTACGTCTGTGTCTCAATACCCACGTCAGTAATACCGGTAAGACTCATCGAACGTTCATCTTTGACATTGCTCTTTCAGTTTACCTGTCGATGTGTAATTTCAACAGCCACTGTTTATTTTTGTTTTAGATACACTGTTCAATCTCCTTGGAATTCCAACGGCAATTCAAGTAACAGGATAGTTTTTTTTGTCCCTGTTCAGCTCTGGAGATGCATGTACTTAGACTTTTAGACTCATCTGTTCTAAGGTTTTAGTTATGTTGAATTTAAAACATATATATCAAATTAAATTTTAAAACATAGCATTAATTTGTTTTTAAATCAAACACCTGAGTCAAATGCAATACATTGCATGCATGTATAGACTTGATCTTCACAAATGTTACATGCAACATTTAAATTTCAATAAGAAAGATCAAATATAAAGTCAAATATGACATCAAGGTATTCCAAAACACAGGTGCTTCATCGTGGTGTATCAAATAGTTTATTATATAAAAACTTATAACAAGATCAAGTTCTTAAGCTACACAAAATTGAACAATTGTTTGTTAAGTTTTTATCAAATACATAATTTCCAGTACGTTTCAATGCACACAATTAAGGTACAAAAAGGTTGTTATATCCCTTTCTTTTGCAAACTATGCGCCCGGCGGCAACAAAGATCGAAAAAGCGATTTTTAACATATAGGTCACCGTCAAATTCACATCATCATTGTCCTTGGTGTCATTTAAGAAATAAACAACAATGTTCACAAGTTCTCTGGAAAGTGAACTTTTAGTTGGTCACGTGATCAAATCCTGTGAAGCCCGAAGGGCTTCTCAGTAGATTTGATCACGTACCAACTAAAAGTTCATTTCCCAGTGAACTTTTTAACAATGTTGTTTATTACTTATACTTTTTGAACTTTTTAACATTGTTGTTTATAACTTTTACGAAGGGTGATCAAAAAGTTTGCAAACTAATTGAATAACAGAAATGATATAGGGTTTCAGTGTTAAAAATGTTTCAAAGTAGTCCTCTCCGATTTTAATAGGCATCTGCAATCAGTCTGTCCATGCGCGGATCATGTGATATAGGTGGTCACGTGACATGCTCCTTAGCGTTCTGTCACAGAAGCTTAAATTTTTTTCCGACTCTTATATTCCTTACCATGCAGGTTATTTTTTCCAACAAAAATAGTCCATTTGTCAGAAATAGCCCAATCTTGGCAATAGTATGGGTGGATAATAATATCCTTTTGCAGAATGAGCATGGCGACCATCAAAACCAAAGTCCTCTGTCTTTTTAGCGTCGTTTATTTCATGTGGATAAGGTATGGGTGCCTTCACTTTATCATATCTGATTTGTTTAAAGTCTAAAGTAAACGATATTTTAGGTATTTGATAATTATATTACTGTAAAGATATTCATCTATTTTTCTAACTGTAAGTTGGCGATCTTTCATATCAAATTGCTTAACAAAGGACACGTCTCTCTCCCAGTTTGCTTTCACCGGGCAACAGAACAAACATCATTTTTCACCTTCTCCCTTCCTTCACTTAAACAATCAATCCAATTAATGACAAAACTTCTGGTAAGTCTTTTGTCTTCATAAACTATATGCAGATTATTATAAACTTCAACAAAGGAATTTCCAAGATATACCTTTAACTTTACAGCCGTTAGTTTCTCGAATACGACTGAGTCAACCATTTTTTGTCACAAATGAACTACCTTACGACGTCATTTTCACATTGTGACGTCACAAACACGGAGAAAAACATTCCATTAAATATGCTTTTTATAGAACATGTGTATGACTTTATGTGTGCCAGATTTCATTCTGATCTGTATTGTGGTTTTGTAAATATAGAGATAGTTCGCGAACTTTTTGATCACTCCTCGTATTTACATTTGAAACAGATACATTTCGAGTTAAATTGTATTTATTACACGAACGGGCCAACGCATTGCTATGTAGTGACGCACAATAACCTTGAAGTTGTTTGGTCAAAATAACACATCGCTCTGTGATCCGGTCGCGCTATGACCTCTGACCCCCAAATGAAATTCACACAGAATTGAACGTATATTCTCTTCAATAGGTTCATCTTAGAAGATATTTGCAAATGTAAATATTTGAAAGCAATTTAATTAGTGGAGTATGCATACTAAATATGAAGTCTCTATATCTCCTTTGGCTCAAAAGTTCTGGCGAAAGTTCGAAAAAGCTATTTATAGGATAAAGGTTACAGTCAAAGTCACTAGGTCATTTTGACCTTGTTGTCATTTGAAGGAACAGAGTTTATGAGATATGTATATCAAATATGAAGTTTCTATCTCCTATGGTTCAAAAGTTATGGCGAAAGTTTTAGTATAAAGATCACAGACAAGGTCACAAGGTTATTGACCTTGGTGTTATTTCAAAGAGCTCAATTATTGGAGTATGCATACCAAATAAATATGAAGACTCTATATCCTATGGTTGAAAAGCAATGGCAAAAGTTTGAGAAAGCTTTTTATAGCATATAATGTAGGTCATGTTCAAAAAAATGTTCAGCTCCACTTCTGGGTATATATACGCCATTGGATTATATAGTTGTACGAGATTACAATAAAGTTGTACGAGATTTCAATACAGTTTTACAAGATTACAATATAGTTGTACGAAATTACAATATAGTACACGTATAACAATCATATCCTGGCGGTGCAACAAAGTTGTCTAAGATTACAATTAAGCTGAACGATATTTCAATATAGTTGTACGAAATTTGTATAGTTGTTCGAGAATATATTAATATAGTTGTACACGATTACAATGTAGTTGAACAATATTAAATTTTGTTGTACGAGATTTGTACAATATAGTTGTACGACATTACAGTATAGTTTTATGATATTACAATATAGTTGTACGAGATAACAATATAGTTGTAGGAGATCACAATATAGTTGTACGAGATTACAATAGAGTACATGTATAACAATCATATCCTGGCGGTGCAACAAAGTGGGATTGAAGTGTAGGTGTGAGGTCGATGGCAACAAAGAAGTTCTGCACGAAATGTTATAGTAATTATCGGCCTAAACAGCGGCCGATCTATTTGTGGTTGTGTTAGTGCACATGGGGAAATGAGACGTTATTTTTAAGCGCTAAGCGCGCATGCGCAAGCGATTTATAGGGTGTCTTCAGATGAATGCTATGAAATAAAGAAATTCAAAAATATGTACAAAAACCACTCCAGACAACATATCTCAATAATTTGATCATTGACCCCATATAATATTAATACCATGAGAATGAAGGTGACAAAAGTATTCTGAGGCTACACATAATTTAGAGTTCTTATCATTCAGATTTTTGTAATATTTGATTAAAAATATGGGAAAAATATAAGTACGACAGAGAAAATTCGAACTGTAATAATTATCATCTTTATGGCCCAAACTCTATTCATTTCTTTATATGGAGCAACTCTGTTCCATTGCTATGATATTTCATTATTTAAAGAGTTTTGTTGCTTGTTATATTTTGTGAGTGAAGAAGAAAATGGTCATAGTGTGAAAAATTGCTGTATTTCCCGAGACATACTCAGGGGCCACAAGCATGAAAACGAGGTCATTGACCTAGTTATTTGAAATTGAAATTTAACACAAGAATCAAAGGTATACAATGTGCAATAGGTGGTTTTTAGTTCTTATCAGTGGAATTTTTAGTCATCTGAGTAAAGGTATACCTTAATACAAATAAAATTGACGCGAAGCATCAAATCGGACGCAAACAAAATTAAGCATTAAAAAAATTTTTCACAATTTAAAAGCGTCCATGCAAGGAAAGCACGTCAAGATATTCAAAGGTGAAACATTTGAATCATTTTTATTTCAGACTGTCTTCCAAGCAAATTAAATAATTTTTTCAAAAGATAAATAAATAGACATTTTATCGCATTATTTGCTCATAAGTAGATCCATAGATTTTTAAAAAAAAGTCAATGATGAATGATAAAATTTATGGTCATCAAAAGATTGAAGATGTAAGCCTCTCAAGATGAACCATGTGCTGATAACCTTGATCTTGGTCACGTGATAATACCCATGGTTTCTGGCCATTCTGCAGAGTAGGCTATGCTGCATAAAGCCGCGGTGCAAAATGTAGAAAATAATATTTGTGTCATTTGCAGAGCTCTGTAGAGAATTTTTACTAAAATTTTTACTAGTTTGATAAACTTTTCAATTTTCATTCACCATGTGCTTTTACCACGTCATTATTATCCGGAAAATCATAACGATTTCCTATCATATCTCACACACTCCCAGTCTGGGGAGTATCTATTGAAAACTTTTTTTTTTACATATAGCCAAATATTATCAATTATCTGATGAAAAATGACAATGAAATTAATTGAAATATATAAAAAAAAAACAATTAATACTAAGTTCAAAGCAAGTTTTTAAAATATTTGACTCATGATTTTTACCTGTTTTCTTTTAAGAATTATTTTACTGAACTAATAAAAATCAAAGTACTGAAAGTACTGGGAAGCGCTAAGCATGGTTCAACTAAACGTTGGACCAAAACTTTATTTGTATGGGTCACTTTTAAATTTACAACGATAATGCATCTGGACAATTTTTTTCAATTTGCATGGTTTTCTCTGAGACAGGCACTTAATTCTAACGAGTATTGAATATTTGTTATTACTCACGAATAGATATCCTTGTTTTGCAATGTCATCTTATGATAATCTAGTTGGGGTTTAAGCACCAACCAATATTTCTGCTCTTGCCAAATTTAATACTATTTAAGAAAATTCAAATAAATTAGTTCACATAAAAGATATATTGTATTTTTACCCGATCATTTTCTCTTGATCTTTTTGCTTTTATTTTGATTTCAAATTGTTGATTTGTTTCTTTATTGCTCTGTCTCAGATACATGTTTTTCCTCAAAAACGAATTTTTATCGTCTCTATGCAGGATCCATAAAAAAAGGAAAATTAATGAACAGTGATTGATAAAAAGAACATAATACAAATCTTTGAACAAAAATATAACATAGAATCCCAGAAATGCAGAAGATGGGATCAGGTGCCTTTGAGAGGTAGGCATCCATTTAATAGTGTACATGTACCTGATGTACACCTGTCGTGAGCTGTGTGTATTGTTCAAATAGGCGGAATAATCTAAAGTACAATATAGTTTTCAAAACAATCGGTATGAAATACGACCCAATGTATTTTTTCGCTTGTTGTTTAAGTTCCTATGGAGAATTTTCACCCATTGCCATTGGCAGCCAACAGTTCCTAAAGAAAAAAGAATTGGATAAAGTTTGAAAAGGTACATGCATCGATCGTTTTTGTTCGATTTTTATCCGACTAGAAACTTTCCGTAATTCTTCTCGACTATAGTCTCCATCATTCAGATGTATGTCTTTATCAACAACTCGAAGTGGTTTGATGATGAAGATTAATTTAAATAGTTTTCTCCATTTTTCCCGACCGGCAATTGATGGCTTAATCAATGTTTTCTTGTTTCCATTCTTATGATATATTCGGTGAGCTTGAAATGAAAGATACAACAGAGTCTGAAACATCTGTATTTATTACGATGTTTTACTTTAAAGAAGCATTTTAACAATCTCACAACCAAGCTTTCTGATAAAGGTGATGACTTTAACTTTTTAATTCCTTACTTTTGCAGCAGGAAAACTTCATCTGGATACGGGGTTTATACGTCTCAGTTGATTTGATACGCAATAGCATGATCAAGGTATGAACTATTTCCTAAACGATGTAATTTATTGACGAACAAGTTTCAGACACAATAATATCAGCAGTCCCGTTGAAGTCATCATTTCGTAAGTTATATGAACGAAACAATGACCTTTTCAGCAACTTTAATTTATCATTAAGTCAAATGCTGATATAAATTTTCATATTGTTAAGCCATTATTTACATTCTAAATTGTCGTTGGATTTTTCCGTTATCCAATGGTAAAAAGTATGGGTTTTCCCAATTTCTTGAAAGAAAATTCCAAAAAGAGAATCGAAACAAACAAATATGGTTAAAAAATTCCAAACTGATCAGTAATATGTATAGAAAAAATTTTGTTCCAAATAATCTAAAAGGCATTCTCCAAAAACTGATTGACTGAACAAAATGCTGAATGAAAAATAAGTCAATGACATACCATTGCATATAAATAAAACACTTCTTATTTGAATTGATTTAAAAAAAAAAGTTCAATATGATATTTTTCACAATTTCAACAAATGTCGCTATTTTTGTAAAATGGAAAGGTCCATGCCCTTTGTTTTTTAGACCTAAACCCCCCCCTGAAGTTTGTTCATAAAGATAGCTTCACAGGAATAAAAACATGTTGGCTAATAAAGCTGATAAAGCAGGACATTGAGAGCTTCATTATCTTAATTTTTAGAGGTCCCAAAATAAATTCTGCAAGTGGAGGTGAAAAATATACTCACCGCTACTGATCTACATGAAAAAGAATTTTCTTCAAAATCATATGTTAGTTGTAATTTTTATTAATGAAATATATGGAGATAACGAACAGCATTCGAGCTCAAAAATCCTTTACACAATACAAAAAACATGTAGAAGCGGAGCAAACACGGAACTCCAAAACATCAGAGGTGGAATCAGGTACCACAGAGGAGTGGGCCTCCCCTGCCGGCTGGTCACACCAGTGATGTGCTCCTCGTCATGTTTGGGAAAACAGGGAAAAAGGGTCTTCATGTATCTTTAATTATATCCTATTTTTGACGCGGCGCTGCTACAATTTAATCCCTGTCCCACTATTCGCAATCAAAGGGATTCAATTTTAAGGGAAAAATCAGATGTGGTCTAATTCATTTGACGATGGTTATTTTTTATTTTGATTTTCTATAGATAGTTTTTCGAAAAGTTCAATGTAGTACATTGTATATTACTTTACATTAATAGAGGAAAACGCGCCAAAATATCACAGCATATAATCAAAATCCGCTTTTGGTATACATGTACTTGTACCTTACGTTTAGATTAACCGAATTAAATCAGACATGTATTGAGATGTTTTCCTCAACATTTACATTTTTACCCGATGAAACAATCCACCTTTTGGCAGATTATTTTTGTATTTCATTAATTATAGGACAATCCTTCTGCAGGTGTCGCTAAAGATTAAAGGTAAAACAATTAAAGGAAGGACACATGTACTCCCTCTGTCCCTCTGAACAATCAGTTAAAACTGCATAACGCTATTTAGTTTTAGGAATAAATATAATTTGTAAAAAAAAGTTGCAAACAATTTTCAGTATAACTTGCCTGGAATGAAAAGTTGACAAAATGATCCTTTGAAATGGCAATTTTATAAAGAAATGAGTCATACATGTATCTATTGATAGTTATCTTCTTAAAATTTAAAGCCTTCATGTATCAATACTTTTAAACAATAGTCATTAGATTCTTAAAAATAATCTCTATGAACGAATAATCAAAACCTAATTACAATATATTTTACGGTTTTTGAAGAAGACAAAAGACAAAAGAAAAAAAAATCTATGAATAACTGTGTACTTATCTATTAGAATCCAAAGTTGATAATTTTCGCCTGCTCTTTGTATCTAATTGTAGCCAAAATGACATGTACTTTGCAGAAGTTTCATGGTGAATGACATTAAAAAAGTAAGAAAGTAGTCGGTATTTTGAATTGTACGTGTTAAACTCTTTGGATTAAAACAGATTAATTAATGTTACAGCCATGTCATTCTTGAATACACTGTTATATACAATGGGAAGCGACCTGTTTCGCCATAAGCCATATAACTAGGAGTACTACTTTTTCGATTAAAAATATATTTTAAAAATTTAAGATGAACGCGTTCAATTATTTCTATGTTCTCAAAACCCCATATCTCACATCCATACAGAAGTACTGGAGTGACAACTTTATCGAACAAATCAAGCTGGCAATCTACTGGTAAATTAAATTGGCAGATTTTTCGTATAATTCCATACATGGCTTTTTGAGCTTGCTCACATAAATGTTTTTTCAGTTTTACAGAATGAACCTGATCGGGAAAAGAGTATACCTAGGTATTCAAATTCGTTCACAATTTCAATAACAGAATTATTGTAGTAATATACATTGTTAACAGATGGACCTTTCGAATTTTTGTTTTGTCTACATTAACATTCAGTTTCCATTGTACACAATAGGAATGGAACTCATTTAGAGCATGTTGTAAACCCTCTGCAGAATCAGACATTATAACTGTATCGTCAGCATAAAACAGAATAAATAATTTAAAATACAGCAAAATTTCATTTACAGAGTTTGAACTGCTTACATTATTAAAAGATAGCCCATGCACATTTCTGCTGGCGAGAAACTCTTTCTAAATCATTAATATACATAGAAAACAGGAGAGGTGATAAATTTTCTCCTTGGCGGACACCAATGTTACAATTGTAAAATTCAGATGAAAGACCATTCATAGTCACAAGGGACTTGACTCTATTATACGTTTGTAAGAAAATGTAAGTTAACTATGTATATTACCCAAGTATATTATCCAAGGTCGAATAACCTTTCCGAAAGCCAGTTTGACTTTCGCTTACTAGATTTAAGTTCTCTACATAACATTCCAAGCGTTTACATAAAATGGAGGTAAAAAGCTTACCAAGGCAACTTAAAAGTGTTATTGGACGATAATTTTCTGGATTTGTTGGGTCATCTTTATTTTTAAAAATCGGTTTGAAAATACCCGTGAGCCATTCGTCTGGAATGATTCCACTATCAAAAATCAAATTAAACAATTTCTTATATACAGGCAAAAATATAGCTATTGTTGATGAAATGTGTTCGATTAAAAACTGGTCGTAGCCTGCGGCCTTATTATTTTTCAATTTTTTTTACTGCACATAAAATTTCTTCCTTTCTGATCTCTAAATTCAAAAAATCATCACATTCATTGCTATCTGTTGGGAAACTTATAGTATCGACATCTTCTGTCTCACTATTATGACCTTCATTGATGCCCTTCAGAAAATCAAATATAGCATTAATATCTACAGCACATTTATTTGATGCATTAAGACCATTTAAAAATTTCCAGTAATATCTAGTATTTGTTGAGCGTAATGATTTCAAGTTTTTTGTTATGCCTTTCCTATAATCTTTTATACATGAATCTAAATCTTTTTATAGTTTTTGCTTTCTAGTTGAAGATTAGCTTTATTTTCTAAACAAGAATTTTTACTATTTAATCGCTTTGCCAAATGATATTCCTTTCTCGCCGTACTGCACTCTTTATTGAACCAGGGTTTATCAACTTTGTTTTCACAATTATTTTTCTTAAACTTGCGTCTAAACCCAAATGTTGATTTAGCTGTGTTTAAAAATATACCACATAACTTATTAGTAACATCGTTTAAAGTGTCTTTACTAATGTTACTTGTTTCTGTACTACTGGTCAAAATATCTAACTCATGCTCTATGTTCTTGACCTTAGATATATCCACATTCTCTGGGAAATGTTTTGCTTGGTCTTGTGACCATAGTTTTACACGTGACTGATTTTCAACAATATTTTCACACCTGTGTTCTGTGAAAAATGCTGGTAAAATAGAAAATAAAACTGGATTGTGCACGTCCGAATACAAGTTACAGAAGTCAGAGATATCAAAATCTTGAATAATTTCAAACAGAGGTGCTGTGGCAACTACATAATCCATCGTGCTACTACCCTTACAAGTTAAACCTCCCACGTATTTATCACAGCCAACACGACCATTTGCAATATAAATATAATTGTTTTTGCAAAAATCAATCATTTTGTATCCAAAGTTATTAACATGGACATCTTGTTCTACCTTATGGAGAGGAATCTTAAAGTTATCAAAAATAATGGTTCTTGTATCTATGACTGTCTTTAAGAATTCCTCACATTTGTGTAATTCTAGCTGAAAATCATCAGCTTCAAACCAGTCATGCAAACTGCCAACTCTGGAGTTAAAGTCACCCATTAAACACACATATTTGCTATCTTTAGATATAGATGTAAATTCAATCTCAATGTCTAAAAAACAATCTGTTGGTGTATATTTACTTCCTTCCGGGGGCAGGTACACAACACCAAATATTGTATCTTCATCAGTTTTAAACAAACATTTACTTATCTTAAACCAAAAAACATATTTACAAGTGGTGTTAAATATTTTCTCATGTTTAACCAAACTATCATATATCTCTTACAGGTAAAAGAATTCCTCCTGATCGATTTTTTGTCTATTTTTCATAAAGAATGTAAAACCTCGAATCTGACTCCTATCAGCGTCATCAGTTTTTGTCTCGGTAAAGCCGATAATATCAAATTTAGAGATGTTATTTAAAAATTCACTACTAGTATGATTGAGTTTATTTTTAATTCCGCACACATCAAATGTATGATAGAGTTGTTTATTGATTTCTGGCCCTCCGTGCTCTCCTATTTCGTCGGTGTCGAAGATTTCCTGAAGCGTTTGTTTCCCCGTGGGGGTGGTGTAGGATTGTCATTATTGGCAGGCCCGCGGCGCGCCCCGGACGTCCACGGTGTGCTCCTGGGTCCACGGTGTGCTCCTGTTACTCTCGGACATCCTATGGGTAGGGTAGCTCAGGGAGTTGACGTGTTCCTCTGTATCGCTGGGTTCATACATCTTACCATCAATGTACAGTTTGTCCACAACAAGTTTCACCCGTCTATTATTTTTTATCGCCTTGCGCATAACAGGATACAACTTGCGCCATTTCTCCTCTACCTGCGGTGGAAATTGTTCGTTCACCCAAATGTTGGATCCCATAAGTTTGAGTGGGACACGTTTACGAACAAATTCCCGATCTTTATAAAAACTAAACTTTGCCGCAATGTTCCTTGCCTTGGTTCTGTACTCATCAGGTTTTCCTAAACGATGCACTCTCTCTAAGGGAATTTGGTCATGAATTTTTAACTTGTTTTTCATGAAATCTCGCAGAACTTCTTCACAGTTTTCCTCTCTGTTTTCTGGAATTCCGGTGAATACTAAATTATCTCTCATGGACCTGCAGACAACAGAAAACGAGGACACATTAATCTATTTTTTTCTATTAAGGCAAGGAATGCACATGTACTCATAAAATTATGAAAAGTACATTGATAGATTATTTACATGAAAACACGAAAGTTCATATAAAATTTATCAAAAACTAGAGGTACTGTGAGCAATGAGCTCACTAAATGATACCCCCCGCCTCCCATAATATGTCCATGTGTTGCTATATATTGTTTTACGGTAATGTGTAAAGAGGAATAACTCGTCCTATCAAATGTTATCCGGAAGCTTCTATATGTGACGTCAAACATATAATGGCAATGTCCATGCTTTGCTATGGGAAACCTAAAATACGTGTCCAATAAAAAGTAAAATAAGAGGTGCACAATGGCTATATGTAATAAAGATTCTGTGAAAGTTTCATTAAATTTCACTCAGTAGTATAAGAGGAGTTGCGGATAAGATATAAAGCGTAACAGACGGATGGACGGACGGACGGACGGACGGACGGCTAGACGTACGTACAGCTCGACGGACGGACGGAAATCCCGATTACTATATACCCTCCCACTTTCAAGCGGGGGGTATAATCATAAACCCATAAAGGAGTAACCCCAGGGCCTCCAATGTCACCGGGTATAACCGTCATATGCTCCTTAGTGTAGTCAGCGGAAAAATCTGTAAAGAATTCCAAATGGGAAACTATGAGAAACGTCAGTCAATGATAGATTGTTCCTGCTAACTAGTTCATTGTATTAACCATAGAATTTCCAAAAAAAGTGACGTGCTAATAACATTAAATTATTTGTCAATAACTTGCCAAGGTTTAGATACGGGGGTGATCAAAAAGTTCGCGAACTAATTGAATAACTTCCATAAAAGACACAATATTTTGTTTCAGTGTTGATTATATTTTAAATTAATCCTCTCTGATTTAAATGCACATCTGCCACCGTTCTGCTCATGCGCGAATCACGTGATATAGGAAGTCACGTCACCTCTTCCGTAGCGTTTTGTCACAAAAGCTGAAAGATTTTTCTGACTTTTATATTTCTTTCCATGTAAGTTAATTTTTATAACAAGAACAGTTAATTTGTCAGAAATGGTCAATTCTCTGTAACAGAATGGGTGGATAAGACTATCCTATTCAAAAATAAGCATGGCGACCATCAAAACTCAAATCTTCTGCCTCGGGAGAGACGTTTATTCAAGGTGGATAAAGAATGGGTGTCTCCTTTTTTATAATTTCTAATATGTTTAAAATCTAAAGTAAACGATATCCTAGGAATTTAATCATTATATCATTGTTAAAATATTCTACTAATTTTTAAAAGGGTAAATTGGAGGTCTTTGATAGCAAATTGCTTAATTAAAAACACATCTCTTTTCAAACTTGCTATCACTGGGCAAAATAACAAGTATCATTTTTAACCATCTGCCTTCCTTCACTAAAACGATCAATCCAATTTTTAATGGAATTTATAAGAAGACATTTGTCTTAATAAACTATGTGCAAATTATGATAAGCTACTTCAAAGGGGTTTCTAAGATATACCATAAGTTTTTACAGTCGTTTATTGAACGAGACGTCATTTTCACATTGTGACGTCACAAACAAGGAGTTAAGCTTTATTCATCATATGCTTTTTATAGAACTTGTGTATCGATACATGCGTACCATTTTTTTTCTAACCTGAATTTTGGTTTGTAGATAAAGAGATAGTTCGCGAACTTTTTGATCACCCCTCGTAAATGCACGTAGAGCATGAGTTTGCATATTTACACAACTCTGAGAAATAACCGCAATATGCATGTGATAATGATATGTCTGTGCAAAGTCTTTAAATGAAAAGAAGGAAACACTTACTGTGGCCCTTAACTCGACATGTAGATAATACCGTATAAGTAGAATATTTAGCAAGGATTTAATTTTGGCATTATAAGCGAGGATGCATATCGATGAATCGATGAATATCGTTAAAAATGAATTGCTTTTTATTTGTTATTATTATAGCTTCTTTAATTTGCATTTTAAAATTCGCTAAAATAACATCTCGCTAAAAATAATATGTCGATACGATATATCCTGGTGAGCTTGAGATAAAAGATACCACAGCATCTGACAAATGTATTGCAGATTTGGATATTTTACTTGAAAAGACGTTAATGGTAATCTAACAACCAAGCTCGATGATAAACGTGATCAACTTCCCTTACTTATACAGCAACATACATGTATCTTCATCACCTGCTTACAGAGTTTATATATGTCAGTTGTTTCGATACGCAAGAGAATGCTCAACGCATGAACAATTCTAAATTATTGACAAACGGGTTGATGAAACAGGAATATCAGCAGTCTCGTTTAAAGTAATCATTTCGTAAGTGCTATGGTCGATACAATGAACTTGTCAGTAAATACAATTTATCATTAAGTCAAATGCTGACTGACGTTTATCATATTTGTTGTTAGTTCATTATCTATACACTAAATTACTTCCCAATCATGACAAGGAGCATACGACTGACTGGTCAGTAGGGGATGCTCACTCCTCCACTGCACTTGACCCCACCTCTAATGTTTTGGGGGTTTGTATTTGTTCTGCTCCTATTTTATGTTGTTTTATGGACTATTGATCTTGAATACTGTTCGTTATCTCCATATCCTTTTCATAAAAAGGTACAATACAATTAGCATATACATCATAACATGGATTTGAATTCTTAAATTGCTATATGTATAAGGCGTGATCTCAAAAACCTTCACAACAAACAAGTATATACTGACAGTCAGAAACTCAAGCATCTTCTAAATTACTACCAAATTATTTTTACGACGAGAGCTGGATTTTCGGAGAAAGTACATTGCATTTCTCTAAAAAGACAATCAAATGTCTATACATATTTCAGTCGATTGAAAGTGCTGTTCCCTGCTTTGTTACACTAAGACAACCCCTGCGTTATCGACAACACTAATTGTTTTATTAATGCTTTGGTTGATTTGCTAATTTTACTCATAGTGTCCTTTCATTTCATCCGTAAAACAAAGTTCTGATCCAGGATACTGAAACATTTTATTTCTAGTAGAGGCCGATCTGAAAAAATAGATGCTCGGTTTGGTGCTCTATAAATCCATCAAATATAGTAACTGCTCGATAATCCGTGGTCGATTTTAACGGAACTTCGTTACATTATTCGGATGTGGTTTGGAAAGAAACACATAAAAAAAAATTGCAATTTGAAAAACACGTTCCTCATTTCTAAACTTCTTTATTTACGGTTTCAACAAAGGGCCATGTTGGTACTGAAAACAAAAAGAAAATGTTACATATAATGTTGATAATGATAAATACATGCATTGCATTTATAATTATACATATCTGTATTTGTACTAACATTATATCAAACTCGGACAAAATAATGTCAAAATAAAAAAAAAGAAGAAGAAATGAATTCATAAACTATATTACTCGGGGGTCAATGAGACTTCATACATAAAGATTTAACAGCACCAAGACATCTACATGTGTTATTGACGTATAAATATTAATTTTTCAAAACTCTTTTTTAATTTGTACTACTGTAAAAGCAAAAATATTCGTGGGGGATTAAATTTTGTTAATTTCGTTGTTAACAATTATCAACGAAATCAAATCCAACTCGAGATTTAATATAACTATATATTGAATAGGCTTACTCTCATAACAACGAAATTAAATGCCCACGAAACTATTTTTGATGACAAATCAACGAAATTTTATCCCCACGAAAATTTGTGCTTCTACAGTATTAAACAAGTTTGGAAAATGGCATGTTTTAAAAGCATTTGGAGTCTGAACAATCTTCATCGGAAAACTATTCTTTAAAAAATGTCACACTTGTACGTGTAATTGTTTTGATTTTTGTAATCTTCAAATGACCTTTCAGAAACCATAACAGGCACTTAGTATCGGGGTGTGTGGCATTGGCTTTTATATATAGGATTTTCGAGCGTTAGGATATTCTTGTCTACGTTTTCAGGTACACGTTTTTTTTTTAATTCTGTTTGTCCCCCTTCTCAACTTTCAATCATATATTTAAACAGACGTAGAGTGCCCATGGGGAGTTGGTTAACTTTTCGTAAAGCTGTGATGTACGTGAACAAATGCTTTCTTATTTCAAGTTAGATCTACATGCTAAATACGTACATAACATGAAAGTATACTGAATAGCATTTCCATACAGAACGGTATTTGAATGGTATTTAACCCAATATTAAATTAACGCTTGGTGTAAAATGAATTAGCTGCAAATTAATTTTCCGTGCGAGTTTTTTCATTCTCCTTTACACTATGAGGTCTGATAGATGAAGGATATGGAGATAACGAACAGTATTCAATCTCAAAGTCCATAAAACAATGCAAAATAAGAGCAGAGCAAACATGGACCTCCGAAACGTTAGAGGTTGGATCAGGTGCCATTGAGGAGTGAGCATCCCCTGCCCACCGGTCACACCCGCCGTGTGCTCCTTGTCATGATCAGGAAATAACGGAAAAAATCCGTCATCAATTCAGTGTATAAATAATGGACTAACAATTGGTATGAAAAACGTCAGTCAGCATTTGACTCAATGATAAATTGTATTTGCTGACAAGTTCATTGTATCGATCATAGAACTTACGAAATAATGACTATAAATGAGACTGCTGATATTCTTGTTTCATCAACTTGCTTGTCAATGATTTACCTCGTTTTAGAAATTGTTCATACATAGAGCATGCTCTTGCGTATCGAATCAGCTGAGATATATATACTCCGTATGCAGGTGGTGAAGGTATATTGCTGCATAAGTAACGAAAGTTGACGATAGATCCAATGGCTTCCTCTAATAATGATAGGTTGACAACCTTTGTCTTTGTTCTAGAAAAAGACAAACAGATAAAAATCAGTAGGCCAAAATATTTCTCTCTCATCTTGAACGGATTAACGGTATACTTTTCTCAAAAGTAAGAGCTATAACTGAGAGACACACGACACTTAAAATTGATTGATTCAAGATTTATTCACAAATATAAAGAAGTCTCCTTATAAAAATAAAGAGCTTCAAAGAAGACGGTACAGTTTTGAGCTTTATTGTGCCCTAAAAATTTAATGTTCTTAAAACGTTATAAAATTGGCTTTAACAATAGTTGACTAGATGAATATGATAAATCATTAAAGAATATGGCATGAAGAAGGGCCATTCTTGAAATATGACGTCATTAATTTGGTACATTTTTAAGTTTAATGCAGAAAAGCTTCAAAATAACTCATTTTTCCGCTATTTTTCCTTTAGAAAATAGTGTCTGCCACCGTCGCCCGCTTTAATTTTTGGATATATTGTGCAAACTGCTATGGAAATTCACATATCTCAAAATCTTTCCGGGCGACGGTGGCAGAGTATGTTTTCTGAAAGAAAATTCCACTGAAAATTGATGTCTTCTGCAACTTTTTAAGAAAATACGGGAAAATGCACAAGTTAATGACGTCACAATTAGCATTTAGGAGGTCATATAAGAAAAACCATTTGTGTATTCTTACTGCAGAGAATTCATATGATTCAGAAAGAATGAATTTTAATTTCTAATATCACTTTCATATTTTTGAAAAGTATAGGGCTTAATTTGTATTGAAACTGTACCTTCTTCTTTACTCAAGAGCCTTTGAATGATTTATTCTATATGTTCTATTCTTTACCGTTCAATGTTCTCTTCTGACTTTGCTACCGTAGCTATCTTAGGGCCATTGAATAGTGAAAGATCTTAAAAACTTAAAAACGTTGCCTCGCTCTCGAAAATTAGTAGTCACGGATGAATCACAAACTGAAGAATTGCGGATTTCGCGAATAATGAATGTTTCAGTCGTCTAAAAGAATTTAATCCATTTCAGTAAAAAAAAAAGACCCTGCAAAAGTTTTTTATCGGCCAAAACCTCCACAATTTTGGCCATAAAGGAAAATGTTGAAAACCTCATAACATCAATCTATTTGTTGATATCCTACCTCGGTTAAAAAGATATATTAATTTAGAGTATGTTCTTGCCCAGCAATTTAACTTAAAATAGTGCGCATGCGCTCAAGTGTTTTGGTAAGTAATTATTGACTTATCGTATTTACAAAGTTCTCGTGACGTGTTAACTGCAAACAACGCTAATCAAGAAAGTACAATCATGTAGTTACTTTGGAAAGACAGGTAAACCATAGTGAAATACATGTAGATATATGCATCTAAAACTTACGAAAACCAGAACCTTTATTTAATTCTATTTATAAAAATTCTGATCGAATCTTACAAGGTTTTTTTCTTTAATGTCAACGTCCCTCTTTAGATTTTTTTTCACTCAAAATGAGGTACACATTTGCCGACAGACAAATAAATACGCATCACTGGCAATTGAACAGAAAGGGATTTTTTGTGCTACCACCAAATGACACAGGGGACCACAGTTTATACGTCACATCGAATATTTTTTTACGCAATTTTTTTCATATGCATATATGCTGTCAAAATTTTGCATACCCCTACAACTGAATTTGATTAGGGGATATGTAGTTTTTAACTTACATCAATACATGTACAATTACTCATACACTCATATAATACTAATACACTTGCATTCAAAGGAAAGAAGAAAAAGGGAAAAGAAAGGATAATTCTAACTTTTGACGTATACATAATAAAGTACATGAAAAAATAATGTAATAATAAAATAACAAAAAATATTTTAACTGTAAAGATTGAGCAGTCAGTAATCATACTTTTATTTCCAAGTTTCGTATTTTTCCTAAGGTTTTTAATTCTTCAAACTAACATATACATGTATGTATGTATGCAGCAGCTGATGACAAAAGTGAACAATATTCAGAAAAAGGTATAGGAGAGTCAAATCTGAATTAAAAAAAAAGTTTTTATCGTGATTTACTGCTTTAGCATAGCTGAAAATCAGACAAAGGTTGCGCAGTTTTGATTTCCCGCTACCATAGAGAAGGTTTGGAGTACAGGTCTCTCGATTTGTTATCAAGAAAATCCATGGGCAATCCTTTAAAATTGAATGTCATTGCTTTCAAAGAAGAAATTTTTAACTCTAAAACTGAGACAGTTTTTCAAATGTCACGATATGTCCTAGGACCGACGATTGTTTTATTGTGAACTTTGTAAAAAAATAGAAGGCATTTATTGAAAACATGATAAAATCTAAGCACAACAAAAGACAATGTAACTATATGAAATATTTATCAAGTTTTGAAATTTTATATATTTACGTATATTTCGTAAGAAGAATTTAAAGCCACATATTATAAAGCAAACGACAGCCAAGATACTAGTAATTGAAGAAAAAGCGTATTTTAAAAAATGCATTAAGGATTATCAAGAAGCAAAGAGAGAAGACGTTAGTTAGAGGTTTAATACTTGGTGAATAAACAGCAAAAGAGTGTGGAAAAGTAACACATGTTAGGCAAGTCACGGGGTTTTAGAAAATCTTAACTTTGTAATTAATATTTTAAAAGTTTTTTTTAGCAATCAGGACATCACGTTTGTATCAATCTTTGTTTTACCATTAATCCAAACGTCACATCTTCATTTTTATTTTGCAAATATATCAAGACTGCTAAATAAAGCTGTAAAACATCACCTGCTTTGATGTATTTGTACTTCATTACATTGGAAACAAAGCCTTGTGTGGTTTCACATAATTTCATTAGTGTAAAAGCATTAATTGGAAAGCATAAGTGCAAATACGTAGAACATGACTGTATCGTTAATAAAGAAGGGACGTTTCCTGGAAGTCTTCTTAAAATAATGAGGTGACAAGGTTCACATCTTTCAACATTCCTTTTTCGATTTCTGTAGTACTTCACCATACTATGTCCTATATTAAATATCCAAATATAACCTTAATTGAAAAATTATTTTCAACACCCGCCAACCCACGAGGAAGGAGCGAAAACGTGGTTTCCGGAAATTTGTGAACATAATGCTCTTTTATATATATCGAAGCTTGTAAGGTACAAAACAAAAGTATATTTACATTCAAGGTTATTTTTTAAATCAAAGGCATCTTATCTCATATACAGTATGAAAATATGATTAAGCGTGAACGAAATTTGGAGAAAATTGATTTTTAACCAAGATAGAGTACATTTGAATAGCGTTTTCTGAATGCGCCTCGTGTGCAAAAAAACTCATACACAAACCAATAAATAATTTTTGAAGGCAATTAATAGAATACACAGCGAAGTATGTTTTAATAGATAATATAAATACTGTAGTTGATTCGAAACGCGAGAACATACTATACGACTAAACAATTTCTAAAGCGAAGTAAACTATTGAAAAATGTTGCTGAAACAAGAACATCAGCAGTGTCGTATAAGGTCATCATTTCGTTAGTTCTATGGTCGATAATATAAATAATTTTAATGATAACAAGGAGCAGACGGCGGATGGATCTGGACAGCAGGGAATGCTCACTTCTCCACGGCACCTGATCCCACTTCGCATATTTTGGAGGTCCATGTTTACTCTGCTCCAATATTGTATTATCTAAATAGACTTTTGAACTTAAATACTAATTGTTATCGCCAATGGCATATATTTCATTAATTTGAAGCAAACATTCTTCAATTCTTTTTTGTGAATTGAACATTTACCTAATCGGTATATTAATATATATAATACGTCATCTTTTCCAATACAGTGGGATTGGCAAATATCTTGCTGTCATGACAAAACCCCGAAATGACCTTCTTGCGCGAAAACCAATCTCCCGACATGCACTGTGCGTCAATTTTTTGCCCAGATATATACATTGCTAATTACCGATAATGGTCCTTGATGTTACATGTACACCAGAAACAGTCTCCCAGTTAAAAAAAATCAAATAATTTGAAGTGATTGACTATTATATCGCCTGATAGTCATACAATGCCTTGGTGTCCATACCCCGTCCACTAAACTTCCGGTTGCCCCAATTTTGTGAATCAACATTGAAATTGTGGTGTAGTATTTACTTAATGGCTTCGTGATCTAAAGTGAACATTTTTATGTTTACTAATCTATTTGCAACAATTATTCACAAGAAGAATACATATTTTTTTCTTTGTTTAATTTTTTTTACAAGTCTTTCCAAAGAAACCATCTGCAGACCTATACTATATGTTTTATAACGCTCTTCTAGGATCAAATGCCGCATATAGTATAATCTTTTTTCTGATGTTTTAATTTGTACAAACATAAAGAACAAAAATACGAAGAAAGAAGTAGAAATTTATCCTTCTATATTAGTATGGACACAATTTTCATGTTTTCTATGATATGGTTTCGGTTCAGTTAACATTAAAGTTATTCATCAATTAAGACATTTAAATGCTTAAGTTTTTGATTATGTAACATAATAATATTATATCAAAAACATCAAAAGTAAGTTTGAAAGAGTTCAAGTTCAAGTTCAATTTATTCACTCAAACCACATTAATGGTACATGAGGTTCAACAATATATGTACAATATATACAAAAAATAAAATACAAGATACACTTGAAATGGCGGAAATACATTTATATGAAGTACAACAAGCTAATTCAGAGAATTTGTGTCCCCGCTTAGGGAAAAAGTAAACCATGCGCAGTTCGGGGGAGGGGGGGGGGGGGGTCGGATCCCCCGAACTGAATTTGTAGAATTATTAAATGTATACCCGCATTTCACATGCTGGATACTTTCATTTAGTAAAATAAAATATTTCGGAAAAAAAGAAATAGAATTGTCTGGGATTTGAATCCGGGGCCTCTCAGATGAGAAGCTAGAGACATACCACTAGACCACGGAACCGCTTTCCAATGACAAAAAATTATATGTAAACATGAAGTTACATACACGTTCGATATTGTCAAAATTTTACACAAGGCATGGTTTCTAATTTAGCCTTTATTAAACAGTTCTAATAGATGTAATAAGAATATGAAGTCCACCGAAAACCTGTTTAATACGTTATAACTCTCCTCATGTCCCTGTGCTAAAAATAGCGACATGTAATGCAAAAAATACTAATAAAACAAACGGGCCGGGACACTTTGAGAGGAGTGAAAGAGGTCCAAGGGAGTTTTGGTATAAAATTACATTGCAAAAGCTCAAAATCTTTTTGAAATATCGCCCAGAAACGATAGTGTTACACAAAGACAGAATGTATCAAATTAAGACCTTTTGACCTCAAAATCAATAGGGGTCTTCCTTTGGCCACAGGGAGTTGTTATGTAAAATTTCATTGCTCAAAATTAAACATTTTTTTATATACAGGCAAAAATATAGCTATTGTTGATGAAATATGTTCGTTTAACAACTGGTCGTAGCCTGCGGCCTTATTATTTTTTACAATTTTTAACTGAACATAAGATTTCTTCCTTAATAATCTCTAAATTAAAAAAATCATCACATCCATGGGTATCTGTTGGGAAACTTAGAGTATCGACATCTTCTATCTCACTATTATGACCTTCATTGATGCCCTTCAGAAAATCAAACATAGCATTAATATCTACAGCACATTTATTTGATGCATTAGGACCATTTAAAAATTTTCCAGTAATCTCTAGTATTTGTTAAGCGTAATGATTTCAAGTTTTTTGTTATGCCTTTCCTATAATCTTTTATACATGAATTCAAAATCTTTTGATATCTTTTGCTTTCTAATTGAAGATCTGCTTTATTTTCTAAACAAGAATTTTTACTATTTAATCGCTTTGCCAAATGATAGTTCTTTCTCGCCGTCCTGCACTCTTTATTGAACCAGGGTTTATCACGTCTGTTTTCACAATTATTTTTCTTAAACTTGCGACTAAACCCAAATGTTCAGATATTCATCTTTACGTCAAGGTGATTTCAATCATTTCACAAATTTCAAAATGTGTTTTCTGAAAAGTCAATGTCCTTAAAGGTGCATGGACACAGATTTGAAGTTAATATTTTCTGTATAGTATTACGACTTCTATATTAATATTATAATAGCAAATCACACGAAAATATATTAAAAATCTTATTTCATCTAAAAGTTATTGAAACTTTTTTTAGATGGGTTTAATTGACACATCCGTGCATTTTCACAAATGTCAATTTTATTCTTATAAGTCAAGAGGAAATGAGGAAAAAGGCGTGGAATTTATTTGAAGGGGTTTTTCACAATTTTGTCAAAAACTACTTAAAATTACGATGTATTCAAAGATCCTAAGGTATCCTTGCTTTTAATTCCAAACGAGGCCAGCTATTGGAAAAAAAAATGATGATACAAAGATATCAACTGCCTGGTTTCATTTTAAGTTTTCCTTACAATAATCCATGGTAGACAGACATCTCAGCCCAACGACTTCTCGTCTGTCCATACAATGATCCCGTAAGCAAATACAATCTCTATAGTTATTAATTCGAATGTTGACTAACATTTTCAATACTAATTTATCATGGTTTATTTTGGTTCCTGGTGGAACATAGGGCATCGGCATCAGTAATCCATCACATCGTGTTTGAACAGCCTTGTTTAATTGTTCCCAGCTATGGCCACACTGTCTTGTTTCCTCTTAACATAACCTTCGCCAAATTATTAAGGGACGCCCAAATGTTGTTTGCCCTCGGGGTTCATCTCGAGTGCATGACGTGTGATGTCTCCCGATGTTTTTCTGGGTCTTGGTTTGTTGTTTTCCACGTGTTCGTTTTGTTTATATTTTCTGGCCATCTGATGTTTAATAAGTGTTCTAAGACATCTGTTTGCGAAAGTTTGTAGTTTGTTGGAGGTAGTGTTGGTGGCTCCCCATACTTCGGACCCGTAAAGGGTGCTATAGATACGGAGTTTTATGCGTGTTGACAGTGCTGTTGAATTTCACACAGGCTTAAGGGTGACGAAGACGTGTGTCGCTTAATTCTTGCTTTTATGTCTTCATCTGTTTAACCAGTGACTCTTACGATGCTGTCTAAGAATGTAGGACATAAAGGAGTCTACATCTTTCAGGTTGTGCTTTCCAAGTGTAATAAGTGTTTGCTGTTTGTTGTGGAGTCGCATAACCCCTGTCTTGTCCATGTTGACCTGTAAACCTTTCTTTGCTGCTTCTTTTGAAAGCTTATTTGTCTTGAGCTGCTTATTTTGATAAGCTCAATACTAATTGTTAAGTTATTATTTTCTTATTGAATTGTTTACATTAATTATTTCGTTTTCATGGACATGAAAAGAATTATATGGCTATGTTAACGACCGTCAGGGTATCTACTCATTTTTTCACCTTAATTTTTTTTTTGATATTTTTAGAGGTCCTCATCTGCTTTTCTTCTCATATGTTCTGTTTCAAATGATTCTCGAGCTTAAATAAATAATATTGTCTTTATATTTCATTTTGAAGTGTAGGATGGTTCGCATGATACCGCTTTATTCGGATAAGAAATCTCATGGCAAAAATGTGTTTTTTCCTCCAAATTTTGCCTTCTTAACTGAAGTGGCAAGTTAGCAGAATGAATAGAATCCAATGCAATTTCTTAATTTGATACCAAAGAATTCAATTAGATATTTTTCTAAATAAAGACAGAACAGAATTGGGGTCAAATGTTTCTTGCAACATTGCATATTTGTAAAAGGCCAGATGTCTTGATACTGCAAGTAAGCATGAAGTGATGGTCTACATTGTGTTTTACTTGGATAATCCTAAAAAAAGTAATTTACATGAAATTAAATAAGATTTACTTTGTTTAGAACCTGCCAACTCAAAAGGAATGGCCCCGATATAATTAAGTAATTTTAGAACACAGTGCCCTTCTATTAATCGAAATTTCACTGTTTCAATGCAAACATATTTTTTATCATGAACGACACAATTATTATCATCAAAATCAATTATGATTAAAATTAAATATAACAAAACAAGCACAGAAATTCCAACACCTCTTCATTTTGTGTAAGTGTTAGATATAGAGCTATTGAACATTACCGGGTATTTGTTCCTATGGAAAGTTTTAATTAAGCTTAAAAGTCATACTCGAAATTATAGTTACTGCAAAAATAAAAATATGATTTTCTCGTTTGTTTAGGACTAGTAATTAACCACGCCATGTATCATCATTTAAGAAAATAACTGTTAGTAGATACTATCATCCTTTGGTGACACTTATCGTTTAATCTCAATCACTGGTTAGTATAAACTGTCTGTGAAAAAATATTAAGGATGGTCAATAACTATTGGTAAAAAACAATTTGTTACCTGCAGTTTTACGTAATTATACTTTGAAAATAATTCTGAAAGACAATTGATCTTTTTATTGGTTTTATCATAAACTTTGGTTGGGTTGTGTTTCAATAATGAACGAATTGTTAGACCTTTATTTTTTTTTAATTCAATCTGAATACAGGTTATTATACCCCCCGCTTGAAAAGCGGGAGGGTATATAGTAATCGTTAATTCCGTCCGTCCGTCTGTACGTCCGTCCATCCGTCTGTTACGCTTTAGGGTACCCATCTCTTATCCGCAACTTCTCTTATACCACTGAATGAAATTTGATGAAACTTTCACAGAATCTTTATTACATATTGCCATTGTGCACCTCCTATTTTACTTTTTGATCCGACACATATTTTGGGTTTCCCCATAGCAAAACATGAACACTGCCATTTATACACATAATGGATGCGGGGGGTATTATTTAGTGAGCCCATTGCTCACAGTACCTCTACCTATATAACGTTCAGATGGTAGGGTTTACAGGCGGATCTGCCAGATGGAGAGGTCATGATAGAGTAGAGATATTTTAGGTTCATAAACCTTTTAACTTAATCACTTCTCTAGAACGTTAACAGAACAAATTTTATATAGGTTTGCAGAATAATACAAAACGATGAACATGCTCTTTGGTAAAATTCCAAATTTTTCGTCACTTAACTCAAATGAAGAAGCTGTGAATTCAAATGAGAAAATGTTAATCTTAATTTCCGTAGCTTAATTATATAGACTCTCAACAATCTCTTCGAAAATTTTGTTTCTATAAAAACATACATTTTTTGTTTAGGTACAATAGACTTGTATGGGTTCAATAATATATATCAAACTCTCCCAATTGTTTTATCCGAGAAAAGTACACTCAAACTCTATCTATGTCTATCACTAACATTCGATACCTTGCAAATGAAGCTGAATAAAACTACCTATACAGAGAGAGAGAGAGAGAGAGAGAGAGAGAGAGAGAGAGAGAGAGAGAGAGAGTATTTGTGACTCAAATTCAATCGTGATTACTTGCACCGAGAATGAAAAGAGAAGAATTGTTTTTTTAAATACATGAATAATTCAGTGTGAAAAGAAGCCTTTTAAAAAATATTCAAAATTTCCATTTTTTTTTCAGTTTTTCCTTGAAATTGACCAGAATGATAACATTTAAAGGAAAGAACCTGCCAAATCCTATCATCTACTGATCCGTTTTCCTAAAGAAAGCAAACAACATGTAATATTGTCGTGCATTTATGATGAATCGTTTTGAATAGAAGTCGATGAATTCCTTCATGAATCCACATGAAATACGATCACTCTCTTTGGCAAAACAATGCTTTCAACGGGCCACAAACTTCAAATATATAAACTTTAAAGAAGAAAACTAATTTTCAAGAAATGAATAAAGTCGATAGGAAGTTGATTGCATTTCTGGTGAAGACCTATAAGAGCTGACATTAGTAGATCAAGAACTCGTTTCTCTTTCCAGGTTTAACGTTACAGGTCCTTTATACATACTTCTTTGATTTTTTCGTGTATTTGTAATAAAACATAAGATTCATTTGCAATGCTTACATTTAATCACATTTTTTGATATAATGCTGCACTACAAGAACACATATCCCATTTAACTATATCAAAACGACATTGTATTCTCAAAAAGAAATCGGAGGCAGTCTATAGGTGTTTCTTTTATTTTTTGAAGATGAAGCAAAAAGAATATTAACAAAAATATATATACCTGATACAAAATAATTTGGTTTAAATGTAAAGTGAAATAACAATTCAGATTCCGTGCAAAATCTTATTATTACATAGTTCTTTCACGGAAACAATATAAATATTGAAACAAAACAAAGTCAACATTCGAATTGTTTTGTCAATTTGAGCAGATACCTTGGAAACAACAAAAGTACGTTTTGGAACGATAGAAGACTTACAGGTAACCGTTATCCCAAGAAATATCTTAATCGTTTCCCAAGAAAATATCTTGTTCCGTCCCTTTTTCCCAGAAAATATCTCATTCGTTTTGAGAGTTCGTCATCAGATTCCGTGTTCTGTTGTGTCCCGTCGTCTGCCCGTTTTCCTAGAAAGTATCTCGTTCTTTTACCGAGAAAATAACGCATTCGTTTTTGTAATGCAGGGTCAATTTCAATTCCTGATCCGCGTTTCCCAAGAAAATATCTCATTCTTTTCTCAAGGTCTTCGTCCGCCGCACCGTCTTGACGCTTTCCAAGGAAATATCTCATTCTCTTATCTTCGCCCGAAGTTACTCACTAGTTATATTTCATAAGGTTGGTTTTTTTGCTGATCTAAGAGAGATTATTTTACTTAGTTATGTGATAAACATGCACATCAAAACAGGTTGCTTTCAACATCATTTACTTTCTATTGGTTCGCATTTTTATGCATTTTTATGTTATGCAATTAAAGACTTCTCAGAGTTTGAAACCATCGCATGATATAACATGTGAAAGAAGAGGGCTTACATAGATGGTGATTGGTTTCCAATCCCAACAGTGTTTCTTTTGAAAAATTTGTCCAGTTGATCAAATATTCAACTTCTCCGAATACCGAATACAGTTTAAAACCTACCACTTTTTTATGCACAGGACTAACAGGGCATCGTACAGAAAGTATCTAACAACATCTGAAAGAAGCAGTTCCCTCGTAGGATAAATTGTAAGAATAAACAGGAAACATATCACATTGACGTCTTTTTGCGATATCAAAACCAATGATAAGTAAAAGATATTATTGGTAATTATCGACATGTCATCCATTCAGAAGAGGTAGACTCAGCCAGGCTGGCCAAAGACAAATGATTGATTCCCAGGAATCGGTTATTGTAGCGGAGTCCCTCCCACTTCCCACGACAGGATCGATTACGACAACGTAACTATCTTATAAAGAGTTGAATTTCATTTCTCATGCATAAATACATTTTGCTTTCAACGTATAGGTGCTTCTAAAACTTTATGCAAGAATTATGTCAAAGAAAACTGGAACTATGTGACCACTGCGTTTTTCTGCAAAGCAGTGGAGAGTATTATCATCTGTAAAAAAAGTAAAGGTCTTGAAGCGAGAGTCTTATTTTTTGAAGTGAAGTTGACAATTCAAAAATGAGTTTTTACGTATTTTTATACATCCTCGTAGCACTTCTTAACGTCTGCTGCATCAGTAAAGTTCTATCTATTGGCCAAAATACAGACAGCTCCTCACAGGTTTCAGATCAAGAAACGGACGACACGGCAGTAACAAAACGGCGATATGGAGACGATGATTTTCAAAAACGTCTGCGATACTTCATCGGCAAACGAGCAGATGCAGAAGACAAAGAAGAAGAAAAACGCATGCGATATTTTCTCGGAAAACGTTTTATTTTGGACAGTGATGTGAACAAACGATTACGCTATTTTCTTGGAAAACGAGATTCTTCGGGCGAAGATAAGAGAATGAGATATTTCCTTGGAAAGCGTCAAGACGGTGCGGCGGACGAAGACCTTGAGAAAAGAATGAGATATTTTCTTGTATTATTCTGCAAACCTATATAAAATTTGTTCTGTTAACGTTCTAGAGAAGTGATTAAGTTAAAAGGTTTATGAACCTAAAATATCTCTACTCTATCATATCTTTGGATAGAAACCTTTGTCAAGTAAACGGTTAAATATTGCTACAATTCTAACTTTCTATTGTACACATGCGCAGAAAAGATTGACTAAGTCCTAGGAAATGGAAGATCAGTAGAACAAGATTTTTGATTCAGCTAGTAATCAAAAAAGATAATATATCCTTTTCTTAACATGTATGCACCAATTCAATGTCATCTTTATTTGTTAGAAATTTAACGTTATGCTTCGGTTTAAACAACCCTATTTTTCCGGCTCTTATATAAAGTTTGCACATTGGCTAGTTGTACAATGCGAACGATTTGCCAACAGTCTGATGTTCAAAAATAAATACAATATCATATTATACTAATTCAGTTTAAGAACCATGACTTTGACTCATTATGTTGCTTCAAGAAAAGACCAGCCAACTTTCTGCTATTAATCATATGAAGTATGCTTTTCACATCATCGGGGTACAAGCAGTTATTTACAAAAAAATTCATTTTGTACGAATCATACTGACAAATATTCATGTATCACAAAATTATTGACCATACATTTTTCAAGAGCTCTTTTTAAATTCAATCATCTCGGTTAAACATAGTTTCATTTTTGGATGCATAAAGCAACAACCACAACACCAAAAAGCGCAATGCATGTGATCACAGAACTTAAAAGCCTTCGACATAGAAATAAACTCGGTTTATCCTTTAAGAAAAAATGTCCTTATAAATTGTCAGGAGTCATGTTTATTCTTAATACGTATTAAGCATGTTTTATTACCAATGATAAAAAGTACTAAGTTATTCTTATTGATAAACCCTAGGTTGATAAAAATATCATGCAATACTAATAATGAAAACGAGAGCATCTCATGAACATGGAGCATTTTAATGACGCAAATTAAAACAGCTTTAAGTCTAAAGGTTGTTGTAAATCATGAAACAACCAACGGTAATGCGTTATTTAAAAGATAAATTCAAGGAAAATTTTAATCTGAAATATATAGAGAAATGATATCGATAATGTGTTAATGAATAACATTTGAATTAACCAATGAAGTTTAAATGATATCGACGAAAATTGTCAAACATATAATTATCAACTAATGAAGATGGAGAAGGCGGGTTGAATAAGAACGTACATGTATGTATTTTATTCTATTAATCTCAAACAGTTAAGTTCTGCTTAACGAAGTTGATCTTTAGAATAGTCATTCTGTACAAAGTATTGAACCATCTCATTAAGAATATTTTGGTTAATATATTCACTTAGGCAAACAGTTATAGATGGCTTAATTACTGTCTTTCACTAATGCTAATGTTACGGTCTTGTAGAGTAGATTCCCCCCCCCCCTAAAATCTTTCCCCTTGGAAAACTGGCTATTTCCCCCAGATAACTGGGTCTAGTGTAGCATTGCCAGCTAGGAAAACTCGCTCTAGAGTAGGATTTCCCCTACGGAAATCCAACACCAGAGTAAATTTTCCAGGGGAAATCCTACCCCGCGTAGTAATTTGTAGAATGCGATTTCTCCCTGTATCATTTAGTGAGCCCATTGCTCACAGTACCTCTAGTTCTATATAACGTTCAGATGGTAGGGTTTACAGGCGGATCTGCCAGATGGAGAGGGGATGCTCGTTCCTCCTTTGTACCTTATCCCACCTCTGAAATTTCCAGGGGGTTTAAAGCTGAACATGACTCGTAAAGAGACATACGTCATTTTCGATATCATTATCTAAGCTAATATTCAGGAAATTGATACTGACTACCGATACTGTTCATGATTGATTATTTAGTATAAACTATTTTGTTATAAGAGTAAAGAAATAAATGAAGACTCGTATTAAACATAATATTTTTTGTCTGTTTAATTTCTAATTTTATTTTCCTTTTCTCTCCTCAATAGGTTCACCTCTCCCCTATCTACCAACTTTGGTATAGACTATACCAATTAAGTTATCATCTCACCTGGTAAAATTCCCATTTTGCACACATTTTTTCTAGGCTTAAAATTCAAATGTGTGCAAAAAGGGATCAAACCCGGTGTGGAATAGCGACCCTTGTTCGTGCTGGATATCTTGCATTACCTTTGTTTACATCTTATTGTAGTAAGTTACAACATGTTTAACATGTATCTATGTTTGCTTGTATACTGTACTGACCTGTAAA
Source organism: Saccostrea glomerata (assembly GCA_003671525.1). Lineage (NCBI taxonomy): Eukaryota > Metazoa > Mollusca > Bivalvia > Ostreida > Ostreidae > Saccostrea > Saccostrea glomerata. The sequence goes on along the minus strand of PRKT01000081.1, from coordinate 809,440 downwards.
ACTTTAATTATAAGTTTTGTTTTCGTGTCTTACTTTCCGGCATTAGACGAAGTATTACGTACGTTGTTATTGTAGCTACCGAGTGTTGTATAGCATACGTCAGTCTCCTTTTAAAGATATACATTGGCCGCGATCCAATGCAATCCTTTAAATCTTGATTTAATAACCGTTGCTCTACTTACACCTTCTTATTTTCCGTTGCATAAGATCTCTTCTGCCATATTTTTCTATGCCCCTGATCGAGAGATCGGGGGCGTATATAGTATTTTTCCTGTTTAAGGGGATGAAGGATGTATGGTCACGTGACTCAGTTGATTTACGTCATAATCTCTGATAAAATATGTACAAAACGATTGAAACCACAGTACTTGTATATTTTTTTTTGACTGTTTGTTTGCGTTCACCATCTAGTATAAAAATATCTGAAAACATTCAAAATTTCTTGCAAATATTATCAAATTACGGAATAGATTAATCCACTCTGCCGTTTCCCTACTCTGCGCGTCCAGTGCGTCTTTGACGTCATAGTGGATCTCTTAGTTCAGTAAGATCATACACGGTAAAAACGTGTAGTATAAAATCATAAAAACGGGCCATAATATGTACATGGTAGGATATTTTGTAAATTTCAGAACGCAAAAAATATTTTTACATGGTTGTTGACGGAAAAGTTCTGTGGGTTTGTCTTATTTCGCTTATTTCAGGAATGTGTGACGTCATAGTTGGGTTTTCCCGTACTCGAGAAATGTAAACATGACACGTTTTTCTCATGATCATGACTCGTTTAACTTTGCCCCGTGCAATATTGAGCTCAGCTTCACCCATCGATATTTTTACAGTTAATCAATACAATGACGACCTTGAACTTCGACGTAAATTTTCAAATATTGAATGATAGGATTTTTTGCAAATTAATTTTTTTATGGTTTAAGTTGTCCTAAAAAAGTCGTAAATTTCCGTCTCTAGATGTGGTGTTACAAAAGAATCTTGCTTTTTCGAATTTTTAACCCTATTCATACTCTAAAATATTTTTAAAAAACACATTTCCGCTGGTATATTTTTTATCTATGGTGAAAAATTTCAATTATCGACCGAGTAATGGACCCAGAAATACGGAGAATAAAAACTCCGCTCAGACACTGAGGGGTATGGTATTTGTCACTCAATATCTCAGAAATAAGTCTAGAAACCTATTGATATGTCTGCTTTATAGTATGTAGGACATACTAAATAAGATATATACAAAATATGAAAAAAATTAAATGACAGGAATTTTTTCAGCTAAAGGTCCTTCATCCCCTTAAATTAAAATTACAAGGGGTGATCAAAACGTTCGCGAACTATCTCTATATCTACAAAACCACAATTCAGATTAGGAAAAAAATTTGGTACACACATAGCAATACACAAGTTCTATAAAAAGCATATGCTGAATAAAGTTTTGCTTCTTGTTTGTGACGTCACAATGTGAAAATGACGTCACTATGTAGGTCACTTGTGACGAAAAATGGTTGTCTCAGTCGTATTCGTTCAACAAATGACTGTAAATATTTGAAATCTCTTTGAAGTAGCGTATAAGAATTTGTACAAAGTTTATTAAGACAAATTGACTTCCTATAAATTCAATCAATGATTTGAATGATCGTTCTAGTGAAGGAAGCTAGATGGTCAAAAATGAAACTTGTTATACTGCTCAGTGAAAGCAAGTTTGAAAAGATATGTGTTTTCAATTCGTCAATGTTTTATCAAAGACCCCCACTTTACATTTTGAAAAATAGTTAAATATTTCAACAATAATATAATTATTAGATACCTAAGATATCGTTTACTTTATATTTTAAACATATTAGATATGATAAAAAGGAGGCACCGATTCTCTATCCACCTTGAATAACATCTCTCCCGAGATAGTCGCCATGCTTATTTTTGGAAAGGATATTCTTATCCACCCATGCTATTGCCGAGATTTGACCATTCATGACAAATGAACTGGTCTTGTCATAAAAATTAACTTACATGGAAAAAAAATATAAAACTCAGAAAAATCTTTCAGCTTTTGTGACAGAACGCTACGGAGAGGGTCACATGACCGCCTATATCACGTGATTCGCATATGATCAGAACGGTGACAGATGTGCATTAAAAATGGAGAGGACTAATTTAAAATATAATCAACACTGAAACCAAATATTGTTTCTTTTATGGAAGTTATTCAATTAGTGCGCGAACTTTTCCATCACCCCTCGTATAGTGTGTTATATATATGTTATTTTAAACTCTATTAAGCAATTAAATTTTTATTACGTCTAATGCTCCAAAAACGCTCTCGACAACGTGTAGCAAAAATCTATTCCAAGAACAATTTTTAAAATTGCATCATCAATGCTATGTTTCAAAGGAAATCAATTTAACATAACGTGCAGGTTAATTTTCTTGTTTAAACTGATATTTCACTTTCATTTACCCGTCCTACGCATGATGAATTACTACTTGAAATGCAAATATGTTTTTAAAAATGAATTATAGTCTGTTACATTTATATACGAAAATAAAAACAACTGCAAATATAACAGTAATATGTGTAAAAATTGTTTCGAATTTTTATTTTGCCGTCAGACCGACGTTGTAATAAATCGTCTTAACATTATTACCCCGGTACTTAAAAATTTCAAATAAAAAATCCACTATAAGTATTCCAATAATTTTTTTATCAATTGTATTAAATTAATTTAAAATCTGGTTTATTATGAACATTGAGGAAAACCCTCATATACATATATATTTCCTTTTACTGTGTAATATATACGCCTTCTTTTTTTTCGAAGTTCTTGATTTTAGAAATGAATACTTAATATTCGTCTTGTTAGGTTGATTTTTTCCCTTTCTATTTAAATTTTTCTCTTACCTACGTCATTTTTTTGGGTTAATAAGATAGATAACATTAAAGCTGAACATTTCTCTTAAATAAACACCGTCAGCCCTTCGATTTCGTTACACCCGATTGAACACTCGAAACTCGTGGCCGACATGTAGTATTCCTTTCGTGATTTTCGAAATTTTTGCGTTTATTTCTTGTTTTAATGTACCTTTTCTGTTTGTAAATAATGTATTGACCTGTATCTTTTATGATACTTTTGTCCTGTTTAGGAAAAAAATGCGTAAAATTTGATATTTCATTAAGACCGAGTAGCACGGCAGTGTAAAATGTACGTCTACACTCGTCTGACCACTACAGCGAAATATCTGTAACTGTTAAGAGATTGGCTCTTTCTATAGGGGTCGTAGGGAGAGCGTTGATGAACAAGAAATATGGCAAACAATGCCTTTTTTGCGACTAGTGTTCAGTTTTAAGCTTAATTTTCGAAAAATTGGGAAAATGCGTCACATTTTCGTAAAGTTAATCCTTTGATACGATTTGTTTATTATTATAATATGCGGTTGTTAAATTTGATAGTTCCTGTTTGATACTTTATAAATAAAATGTATAAATATACCCACTAATGTTGTCTTTGTCGTTTTCACATGGAGTCACACATGTCTTTAATTGCTGATGTGTTGCAAACATATCCATTTCCATTTCAATGTCAATGCAATGGATAAACGTGAAGAAATTGAACATAATAATGATCTGAAAATAAATCGAAAAGCAATATTTTATACGAATTTGAGAACAGGGCATAAGAAGGAAGCTTGATATTCCGTGGTATCAGGTGTCTGTTTACTGGTCATTCCTATTTATTGTTTTGGTAGACGGAGTTTATGTAGTCAAATTCAGAAAAAGAAACAAAGGTTTAACAATTGTTATGAATGAAAGATATGGAGATAACGAACAGTATACAATCTCAGAGTCCCTAAAACAATACAAAACAAGAGCAGAACAAACACGGATCCCCGAAACATCAGAGGTGTGATCAGGTGCCATGGAGGAGTGAACATCCCCTGCCGACCGGTCACACCCGTCGTGTGCTCCTTGTCATGATCAGGAAATAACGGAAAAAATCCGTCGTCAATTCAGTGTATAAATAATGGACTAACAATTGGTATGAAAAACGTCAGTCAGCATTTGACTCAATGATAAACTGTATTTGCTGACAAGGTCATTGTATCGACCATAGAACTTAGGAAATGATGACTTTAAACGAGACTGCTGATATTCTTGTTTCGTCAACTTGCTTGTCAATAATTTACCTCGTTTTAGAAATTGTTCAGATGTAGAGCATGCTCTTGCATAGCCAAAACACGACCCCATGATAGGTTATTTATCCTAATAGGTTCATTCTAATGATTGTAGAATTCATATATAATGAAGAATATGGAGATAAAGAACAGTATGCAATATCAAAGTCCATAAAACAATACAAAATAGGAGCAAACACGGACCTCCAAAATATCAGAGGTGGGATTAGGTACCATGGAGGAGTGAGCATCATGTAACCGTAAAACAAACTTATCACTAAGCATCTGTCCAAAAGTTGTAGTCAGGGTATTCACAAAATTCACAAAAATTAAGAAAATCAAAAATTAAAAGGAATTAAACCTATCCATATTTTTTTTAAATATATAATTGGCTGTACTAACAATTTTAAAAGTGGCGTTTCCTACAAACTCCTTTTATTGACAGAATTTATTGGAAAACTTGTTTAGAGCAAGTCAGAGGTTTAGAATCAGGCTGGTTTTTAGCGTTTCCCATTTGTTTTTAAAGTTTGTACTCGATTTTAAAGTTAAGCACTAATATGTAACTTATTTCCAAGTAGTTGCTGACACTATTTAATTACAAAGAAGTATTTTTTAAAACTTAAAATCAAAAGTGAAATCTACCATTTTTAAAATTTAACGTGATTTAATTCTTATACTAGGTCGTTCTTTCTCGTTCTTATATAGTAGCACAAATAAGATGAATTGTTGCATTTACTTGTAGAAAATACTAGAAACTAGAAATATACATATTTATATAGGAAACACAAAAATGCACACATGCACAAAAAATGACTTAATATTTTCTTCGTCATAAAAATTGACAAAGAGAGTTAAAATTATTGAATATACGAGGGGTTATCAAAAAGTTCGTGGACTGAGGCTATAAAATTAGTACTATGCAGTCTGTGCTTTCAAAATTTATATGGAACATAAAACAACAAAAAATAAAGAAATGTTGAAAATTTTAGCTTGATACGTTCATTATTTGCCAAATTATTATAACATAAAAACGACATTATATGATCACCCGGCGCTGCCGTCGTTTATTTTCATGACGTCCGACAACGTCATTGTTTTTTCAATGTCCTCTTCTTCTACCTCATGTACTTTTTTGGATGAGATTTTCTGGAGCTGAGTAAGGACTTAATCCCGCCTTGTTTATATGACTTTACAATGTCATGAACAGCGGCTTTCAATGAATATAATATTCCAAATGGATTTATACATTGGGAGAGATCGTTGCTTGATTGTGCCAGTATACTTTGCTTTTGGGAATTTAATACCTACAACATATGATCATAAATTTTTTGACGCGATTGATATTTCACACTTTGACTACAAATCGACATTAACTGGGTATCCCTTTTCTCTCTGAATCTATTTTGACATTAAAAGACAAGTATTCTGGATGCATAATATTTCTCTGTAGTCAGTTTAAACATTTCTTAGGTCTATATAAGTTTTTTCAGGGGCAAAAATTGATAGAATGTTGAAAAAAGAAACCCCTCCCCCCTTTTGACGTCATTTTCAATGCCTCATTTAGTTGGACATCCAGAATGAAGTGAAAATTTCATATTTTATGAAACAATTTTGTCCCGACACATACCTGAATTAACGAGAATATTGGATGTCAAATGTTCATATCAAAAGAGTTTTTTCTCAGATACACATAGGTCGCAAAAACGTCGTGTTCGAGGTTGCGCCGCCTGGACATACCACTGCATACAAAAACATTATTAATTCATTGAAAAATGAAATTTATGATTTATGGTTTATTATTTAGATAGAAAAGATGATGCAAATCAGATATTTTAAAATTCATTGGTGTGCCTAAAGCGGTTTTAATTTGATGGCGCTATTCCACGAACTTTTTGATAACCCCTCGTAGATGTAGTCACTTTTCATTCATTTGATCCCGTTAATTAAGGCAAAGTGAAAACATTCTCCGTCGTGTTTGTCATCAAATTAATGTACAAAACAATGTAAAGAACCCTTTTTTGTACATACAAATCCAAAGTAAAGCAGTCTATTTTTCATTCCTATATACGATAACTCATAAATCGACACTTATATTAGTTGGTTGTTTTGTTGTTGTTTTTTTCCACTTAACTGTTGTTCTTTAAACATAACATCGTTCAAGTCAATTATAAATAATTAATTTTTTAAATGAATTAATTAGAAGTATGCTTAAGTTATGATCTTTAGTTAAATGTACCTATGAATTTATCTTTGAAATATTTTTTACCATATGTGCAATTGGACAAAAAATTACTTGAAAGGCCTACCTTTTATCTAAGATAAAAAAACTTACGGATATTCAGAAGAAATGAAACTAATACAGGAAAATCAAGTTGGATTTTGTAAAAATTATGAAACGATTGATAATATTTTACGTTAAAATATTAACAAAGATTGAAAAAAAAAATGTAAATTATTGATTTTGAAAAAGTGTTCTCGTATATGGAGAACAAGACAGATTAATATAGCCGGAAACATTTTAGCATTATCAAGAAAATGTATGAAGGTATCAAGGTGAAAGTAAAGGTAAAGCCTTTCTGAAACCTTGCATTATCAACTTGGTGTAGGACGGGGTGAAAATTTATCCCTCTTTCTGTTTTTCTCTATCTAAATGATTAAGAATACCCGGTAATTCCTCACCATCAATGATACAACTGGTCTTGAGAAAATATCTAAATAATTGAGAATGAACTTACATGTATATGATTATATCAAAACTTTTTGTTGTATTGTATGTTGATGACACTCTTTTATTTGCTGTAAACTTTGAATCATTTCAAAACATGTCAAATTATTTCCATGAATATTATATATAATGGGACTCAAGAATTACCATATCAATATTGGAAATCGAAGATTCATTAAAATCCTTTATAAACGAAGATGCATGGCGGTTTCCAGTAAATGTTCTACCAAGCCTCTTTCTTTACTTCTCACAAAGATATTAACAGTGGCGAAGGAGAAACTTAAAGAGTTCTGTTCAACAAAATATTTGAAAAGTGGTGTTCATCAGGTGTGAATACTATAGAATTCCTAGGAACTTTTGGAACATTTGAAATCACAAAACTTTTACCTAAATCAACAAAATAAAAAAGTAAGACTTCTCAACTTTATATACAACTTTTCCCCACGAATAATTGGAAGTCCAAATTTCTGACATCATTGACAGCTTCCTTTTCAATAACAATGGAACTCATTAATTTACTTACCTTGTCATTGGTCATTTTCAAAATTATTTTGTAATTGAAAACATGATTTTACAGTGCAGATAACTAATTTTGTTACAGTATTTTGATTTGAATACTTTCTTTGCTTCCCTATTTAGTACTAGTTATTCTTATCCTTATGCTGTTTTATTCATGTAAATGCTACTGGGAATACATATGAAGCATCATACTACCGACAGTGAATATCTGAATTTCAGCATTGCCGTTTACAGCTGTAAAACTCGCTTATATAATTCATGAATAGAGGATCTTTATATTGTGTGATTTGATATTGGCTTAATGAAACGAGTTGATATGGTGTATATATTTGCGAGGCTTGCCGAGCAAATATACACCATTTCTACGAGTTGATAGAACCAATATCAAATCAACGATTATAGACGTTCTATTTCGTTTTAACAAAATTTTGAGGCTTCCCCTGCGAAACTACATGAATGATTGCCAATTCAAATTGATGACGTAGCACCGTTGATGTTGAGCCTCGAAAGAAAGTAGATCGCGTTCAAATTTTCAATTTTTGCTATCTGCGTCTTTGAAAACATTATGTGACAATTGCTGAAGCTTTAAATCAAACGAACTTCTGACTAAAAGTTGTAAGGACCATAGAATCGTGAAAATCAACTCTTTGTACGATGGCAGTACAAAACGTGTTACTAGGTAAGGCTAGGGGCCTAGTTGTCTAGATTCATTGTTGATCCATAGTAAGTTATACCTAAATTACTAGGTAGGCATACGTAGTAAATATAAGAAAGCATTATTGAAGATGTTATGGAGTCTTATAACAACGCCTTAACTAGCTAGGCTTTACTTTCTCCGAAAACGATTTTAAAAAAAAGGGGGGGGGGTAACACCTGTCTTCAAGAAGCCAATACAGGTTCCTTGATAAAATAAGACACTTCGTTGACATATACAAGTCTTTTTCTTGCTTTTAACGATATTATCGCTCTTTACCATTCATTTTATTAGGGCAATAATTTTCACAAATAAAAGTTTCAATGAAATAAAATCTTGAAGCAAGGGATCGTGTCAAAACTGGAAGTGCTATTGATAAAGCAACTACCCGTGGATAAAGCATTAAGTTTATTGAATGGGCTGTATCCCCAACACGTATGAGATACATAATAATATTTCACTATTTATTAATAATCTGAATAATTAAACCAGTTATCTTTTCCTATTTTCATTCTAATACAGAAGAAAAAACTTATTGATAATTTATGCTGGTAGATAATGGTGATTTTAAGTAGTCCAATGCTAGCTCTATCCTTTGCTCGTTGATTTTGGTCCTGGCATTGCTGCTTTTTTAAACGCTGATCCTGATGCTAGCGTAATGCTTATGCTTATTTTGCAAAAGCTGACCCTGAATAATTTAACGAAATTTGTTCTATGCACTGTTTACACAAGTACTCTAAACGATGCTTGAGTTTCTGATTGACAATATGTTTGCAGTTTTAGGAGACAAGGTCTTCCAACAATCTATTGGAATTCCAAGTGTACCGAGTGCGGTCCCTTTTTTACAGATCTATTGTAATATTTATATGAATCAGAATCTGTTAGAAATATTTTACGTTAAAAGAAGAAAGCACTCGCAGTGGCCTTTAACTCGCTGACGTATCGTCAATAAACTATAATTATTTTTATTCTGTATGTCGACACGATTAATCCCGGTTAGATATAATTTATCATTACGTCAAATGCAGACTAAATTTTTATACTGATTGTTAGGTTAAAGTATATTTCAAATTATCCCCATGAAGACCACATATAGAGAAATTTAAATAACTTTGTTTTTTAACATCAAACTGTTCAGTATTGAAAAAAAATACAAATTTTTGTTATTGTCAAACAAATAATAGATGGAACAAATTAATTTGAATCTCAAAATGATATATTTGTACTGTTTATTTTACACGTGTCATATTCTTTTTGTATGTCTTTGTCTCTTTTCCTACCTCCTCTCTACAATGTACATGTATGCTTGTACATTTTTGAGAATAAAATCATTATCAGTGTCACACAAGTTCCCTGTTACTTACATAATCAATTAAATTATACACATTATTAATAAAGAAATCTATCATGCATTAAATTCTTTACGAGAAAAAAAAATCTTGAACTGTTCTCACATTGGAAATGTTTATATAATAAAAAAAGGGTTTTTTTAAAATTTTACAATCATCAATGTTTTACATTTTGTGAAATATTTTGGAATATTTGTTAAAATTAGTTTAAAAAAAAAAACAGTTTAATTGTCCTAGTCTATAGTCAAAAGTGAACAGGTTGTTTTGTTGAGGATTGGCCTCCCTAATGCACATCAGTGCATGTAAAAGAAATCCTTCGTACAAGGAGCTTACGTTACTTTGTCTTTAGATAAAACACTTTTATGAATCACAAAATGTGAAATTATCTGTAAAAAAAAAAATGTATTTTCTTTAATGTGTTATTATACGTCGTAGAAATGTAAAATAAAATTAAAAAAATGTGCTAATCTACGTTTTTCTTACTGAAGGTTAAATTCATGGAACAAAAAAAAATGAAAACACAAAATAAAACATTTTTTTGGGGGAAAACGTCAGGCTCTAGAATTATATATTTTCATCAGCACATTCGTTAAGCTTCATGTAAAGGTACATGTACATTTCAAAGTTTTTATAATGCTTGAATCTCAGAAAACTGCACATTGACACACACTGATGGTCATATTTAGTATATTTATACATATTTTCAAGCTAATATCTAATAGCCTACAGTGGAAATAAAACTAAACTACGGAATCGATTGACTGGGTTGCTGTATTTCTACCTCAGGCATAAAGCTAGATTGACTCAAATCTAAAAAGATAAAAAAAAATATTTAACTCGTTATAACGACTTAGTATCTAGTTATAACGACTTAGTATCTCTTGTTATAACGAAATTATTAAGTCGTTATAACTAAGTCGTTATAAAAAGTTAATTTTCTGTAATATGCCGGCGTGAAGCGTTGTTGTTCATGTATTTTCAAAAATTCATTTCTTATATTCACATTATTTTCTAATGAGTAACCACAAATTACGCCAATCAACTGTCATTTTTAAGGGGGGACCTATGTCCGAAAAGTCTTTGTGTGCAAATTCTGAAACTTTGATATTTTATTTACTAGCATTTGCTTAAGAATTTAAGGTGATAAAATCAATACCATTATGCGCTCGTTTTTGCGTTGCGACACGTGCGAAATTGGTGTAATTTGTGGAGAAATGGCGGATTTTCGTCAAAATCAATTTAAACAAAAATGCATTTAAAAAAACCCAAATTGCAAAAAAAAAATTTTAATCTTCCATTTAACTGAATCATAAGATCTATTTCTCTGAATGTAAACTAAATTCAGTGGAATTTATGCAACAGGGGGAAAAATTCTGATGCTAAATGATAGTGACACCCCCTATTATTTCACATAATTTTGGAAACTTTCTCATGCATAATAAAGAATTTTGAAAAAAGTCTTTGTGTGAAGTGTGAACATGCTTGGATTAATATATTCTAAAGAAACCATCTTTCTCTTTAATCTAATGAAGAAAAAAGTATACCTTTATGCGCTAGTTACTGAGTAAAATATACTTTTTATACTGCTTTCTAAAGAATTGACCTTTCTGCACAAAGACATTTAGTACATTATGTAAGGAACACTGAAAAGAACATTTGTGACGAATTCTTTTTTTTTTAAGAAAACGAGTTCTTTTATATAATAATCTTATTATCCAGACTTGTGTAATCATATCTGAATTCGCCCATTTAATTTATATACCACACATGTCCCCATAGACAACCCTCTACCCTGATTTCATTTCTTGCATTATTTGCCATGCAATATAGAGAATTTTTAAAAAGGTTTTGTGAGTGCAACATAGAGATTTTTATATACTTTTTTAAATTTCATTTTTTGGATAAAGAATAAAAACATATTTAAGAAATGAACAAAATTTTAATTTGTAAGGAAAGATAAAGACAAATAAATGGATATGTAAATACACACATGTATTTAGATTTATTTCCGTAAAGATAGAGTGTATACACGCCTAGAAGTAAATAAAATAAAATAATGGAAGTGAATTATGTACAGTGTTTTAAACACTCCTTTTTCATTTTGCTTTTTTCATGTGTACTTCATATTATTATCACCTCAAAGATTGAATATTTCTGAATTTTGAAGTAAAGAAAAATACAACAAGGAATAAAAAAAATAAACATGAACACAGGAATACTTTTAAAAAATAACTGCATTTTCCTTACAATATTTATGAAATAACATCCCAAGTTATAATTGCGAATAACGGGCTGTTTTTCTGAAAACATCATAAAGACATAGAAAGAAACAGCCTCGTGGACTTGACATTTCTTAAATAATCTTGTCGTGTAAAATATTTCATATATACATGTATCTTTGTCTCTTTTTATTAATTTCAATCATTAAAATTTGGCAGCAATCATTAATTAAAAATCAAATGCCATTCGAAACGTTATAATTGATGATAATGTGTTGATTCAGCATAAATCTTAATTCAGCACATGCTCTCTAAGTAACTTGAGGAAAGCTGAAGCTTGACCAATCTAATTAAGGCATTGTTGGTATTTTTTGGCAAACTGCCCACTTTTGTTATATATTTTTGCAGATAAAGCAAACTTCAATGTATAGTTTTTGAAAATCGTCTGATGGCATCAATATCGTCATTATCTTGAATCGAAACTTACCCATACAGGGAAAAAAGGTGACATCTATATGAAGATAATCGATTTTTATCTTTTTTTCTCAAACTATAAAAGTCACGGTTTATGGATATTCCCTTTTTATGAAACAATTCATTTCCTTAGAAATTCCGATGTTTGCTTTCTGCCTTGTTTTTCTTTTGTTAACTCACACTATTTTCATTGAAAAATCTGACAGAACGGAACTTGGTCCGACACGGACCATGCCGTTTTCATCCGCTGTGTTTCATGACAATAAAATGTTTCAATGAATTTCAGCGTAACATAAATTCCATGTTGAAAGTTTTAAATCGAACCTCATAGGTTTGTCAAATTGTTAAGATCAAAAACAAAAAAAAACATTACAGAGCTCAAAAGAGCAGAAATGTGTCTGAAATTGCCAACGGTTTAATTTTAAGTTAAATCGTACACAACAATATGTAAGTACATGCAATTTTATCCATTTTTGTTAGGTATAGGAGTGACTATTAAACTGTCTTTTCTATTAAGACATTGATCTGAAAATCGTCCTCGTTCTCTTGTTAACAAAAAGTGTGACTATTTTTTAAAGATTCTTTGTTTCGTTGGAAAGTTTTATGTAATGTCTTTATAATTCAAACTAAGTCACAGACATATTGGTAAATCACGACTAGTTTTATGTGACATGAGCAATCGTTAAAGTAATAAAATGTTTTGGAATATATGAAGAGATTCTTTTTTGGAAGAAAAATTATGACATTGGTGGTTTCTTCGTTGACTAACGTTTGATACTTTTTTTTTCAGTACTTGACGAAAAGAGAGATCGTATTGAAGTTTATTTTTTCATTTTTTTGATTTCTTTTCTAATGACTAAGGCACTCACTTTTTTTTTCTTCATACGTATAGTTCATAAATTAAAAAGTTTTGGCCCAATAAGAAAAGAATCCTTAAACACAAAAATGATGATCATTCTTTGCACAGTTCGACTCTTTTACCAATTCAACAAATAAAATATGCAATGCTTTAAACTCTTAAATAAAATAAACTGACTGTTTCAATGATTGGGCATATGGCGCTTGCGACCGGTCGGTAAGGGATGCTAAATCCTCCATGACACCTGATCCCACCTGGTCCATATTTTACTCTGAATTTAAGCTATTCAGAATTAAGTTGATTCTATAAGGATATTATTAGTCTACATTCCAGATGCTGTGGTCGGTACAAGGACTTAAAAAACATTGAATCATTAATCAAATCATTAAATCAAATACTTACATTTTTCATAATTTTTATTTAAATCGTCTACACATTTTCCCGTTTGACGATCATGACATGATTCTAAACCTGGAATTTTTAAAATATATTTTTAATAAGTTGTGAAATTCTTTCGCGCAAACTTTTTAGAGATGAGACCATATAGCAACATCATGCATGTGTTACCAAAATTTAAACAGGATACTCTGTTTTCATTGCACTCACAAAGAGGCTAATGATTTTTTAACAGAGTTACCAATTCATGTTTAAAGTAAATTAACTTAATGATACAGGAAAATATTAATTATATACTTAATAAGATAAAGTTGTGTCAATCCGGTTCACCCAATATTTACGTTTTGTACAAATTCATGTTAATTTGCAGGGGTAATTGTCCTTCTTATCTGAATATAAATGAATACAACAAAATTAATGAATTTTACTATTTTTTATTAACGAAAGCCCATTGGACTCATTTTCGTAGGTTATAGAAGTTTTTTCACGTGATAACGCGAAACTTTCGCACATAAAAGCGTAACTTTAGCGAATAATCGAGAAACTTTAGCAAATAAACGCTTAACTTACATGTTATAAGGCATTTATTTATAAAATATCATTTCCTCAGAAGATGTCTTTGAGAAATTATGTGAGAATAGAGTAGATTAGTTCTTAGAATTTATTTTATTTAAAACCCCTAAAAATTAATAAAAGGAATTTTATTTCCTTGTACAAAGTTTTCAGTTGTTAAATTCAAGAAATTCTTGGGCAGATTATTTTATTTAAGGAAAATCTTCGCTTGACACTTTCTCAAGCTGTTTTTTTTTATTAGTAACATTCACTTCAACTGTTCACTAATCATTTTGGACTAAAATCATACCTTGTAGAAACAAAGCTTAAAAGTGAGTGAACAATGTATCATTCCATGTGTTAACGTGCCATATGGTGATTTTAATTAAATATATATGGATATTGTTAATTACAAATTTATCTAGGAGGAGAGATCTATTTTTCTTATTTCTCTCCAATATTTATATATCCGAGGGGTTATTGCAAAGTTCTTGGACTTGCGTCATAAATCAAAATATTAAGAAAAACAGCAAAGAGTGTTTACACTTTAAATTAATGACGTATCTCTACAGTGAATCTAACAGAGACAAAAGAAAATTTCCCATTCAGTTATCACCCATGTGGTGGGAAACAATTGACTTTTACCTTATTTTGTAAATTTTCTGAGATCTTAATCTTAACAATTTTATTTCATATTCTTTTGAGAGTTTTTATAAAAAAAAAACGTCTGAAAGGGTTTATTTTTTCCAGAAATTCTAATCATTAAGTTTAACTTTTGAAAAACTCGCATGAATACTTTGAACAGCATTGAGAAACACAAAATGTGACGGTAATATGGATTCCATAGCAAGACATTGTAGCTTGTGAGGATCCAAGATCAAAATAGCCTTTTGCTTTTCATTGTAATGAAAAAACTATATCACAAAATCAAAAAAAAAGTTAAGACAAAGCAAATGTCTAGTTAAACAGCAAAAGTTTCGCGTTATATTGCAAAATTTTTGCGTTATATCTCGAAACTTTTCGCGTTAATTCGCGAAAATGAGCTCAATGGGTTTTCGTATATATTTATTTTAATGGTGGATAAAATAATTATTATTTTTTATATTAATTGCTGATGTACAAAGCGTAAACTGCATCAAACTGCGTAAGCTATAAATTTATTCCGAATTATGTTATTATATTGTACTTCAAAGATGGCTTAATCATTGTATTGACTGCAAATGACAGCAAATACTGTTTTATGGTTCACTGACAAAATGATACAGCCCATTATTTCTGTGCTTTTAATATTAAGTTCTAGCCAAACACAAGAGAGAAGCAGAATTAAAATGTAAATAAACCAGTCGTATCAATTTTTAAGAATGAATTTTATCTATTTTAGTTGTCATGAAAAAAGATATAATGCCAATCTTTTTTATAGGATAGATTTTGAAAGAAAGGAGTATTATCAGGGAAACTGACACCTGAAAAGAAAGAAAAATTGTTGCTCAGTAAAAGTATTGGAGGGGGCCCTTGCTTCCCCTCTAACCACCCTCACTCGTAAATATCTATAATAAAATAGCTTTCCAACAATAAGTATGAAAAACATAAGTCAGCATTTGACTGAATGAAAAATTGTATTTTCTGACAAGGTCATTGTATCGACCATAGAAGTTTAAAAATGATGACTACGCGATCGCTACTATTCTTGTTCATCAAATCAACATGTTTGTCAATAATTTACCTCGTTTTAGAAATTGTTCATACGAAGAGCAACCTATTGCTTGTCGAAAGAACGGAGATATAAAATCTCCTTATGCATGTGATGAAGGTATAATGCTGCATAAGTAAGGGAAGTTGACGATAGAAAGTCATCACGTTTAACATAGAGCTTCGTTGTTAGATTACCATTAACGTCTTTTTCAAGTAAAATCTCCTAATATGAAACAGATGTGTTAGACTCTGTGATATATTATATCTCAAGCTAACCCGGATATATTGTATCGACATAAGAATGGAAATTACAATTGTTAATCGACAAAACGTTGAAACAAACTTAATCAAACTAAAAATTGATAATTTTTTCTTTTCTAAAACATTTTATTTTAGTTTAAACTTCTTTCTTCCTCATTCAAAGCAAATTACGTTTATATTCCTGAATACAGTTATTGACTGGGTATGAGGACAACATATGATTTGTTGGACCTCAAGGTGAAATGTTGTCCGAGGTCACAGGCCAACGTCAACATTTCACCTTCAGGTCCAACAAATCATATGTTGCCCGAATCCCATTCTTTAACTATTTAGTTATACCCATCAGTGCTCACTTTAGATTTAATCAATACATACTTTATTATCAATTACTTTATATGAAAAATTATGGCTTAATCAGTAAATATAACACAATAGCTGAGAAAGAAAATAAAATTATATTTTTATTATGTCACAAAAATTATTTATCACAAAACATACTCTTCCCTTCTTCCTTACCATGTTGGTAGCAACAAAACTTGCAGCTCTTAACTTCGGCTATTTCCGTGTCGCCGATATTGAACGATGATTAATTACTTGTGACGTAGCAGTGACGTTGCGGTCTAACAATTCTTATGTTGGCTTTCAGCAAAGAAATTGTTAGACCGATGTTATAAACATTTCTTTTGTTGGACATTTTATTAATAATAAATATATAGAAAGCTATAATATATAAGGGTATAACATGTGAAAATAATTATCAATTATTTTAATCAAATGTAATAGAGTGAGGAATTATTCTTAATTAGCAGGAGCCTAGCAACCTGGAGACGCACGACGTAAGGAAACTACATTGTAATGGTCCTGTAATAATGTGTCCATTTAAAGACCCTTTTTTTTACCGTATGGTTAGCTGAGGAGGGGGAGTGGTCGAAGTAACAGTGGTGTATTTACCTGGAGACCCCTAAGATGTCAAAAATCTTGGTACACGTAGCACTACACAGGAAGCCTGTGTTTGGTAATCAGGGTCGACATTACGTGTTTTGAGTGAAACTACGCAAAATAATTATTTCAATATGAAATTTAATTAAACTAAACGCATTCATAGTAATGTTTTGAAGGAAAAAAATACAAAGATATATCGTTTTATAGAAAATGTTCGTTAAATTGAAGAAAAAATCACGAGTAAAAAATACAAAGCAATAATATTTATTTGTTTCTAATCTTCAATAAAAGAAATTACCATGATTAAAAAAGTCTGAATATTGAAATTAAAAAAAAATTAATCAATTTATTCGTCGTGCATGAGAACATTAACCGCGATATCGGAATACTGGTTTTCTTTTTTTGTTTTGTTTGTTTTGTTTTTATTTTTTTATTTTCTGGCCAACCATGTTGTCCAACATATTCAATTGTTCGTGTGTAAACAAAATTTAATTGTTAGAAAGATTTCTTTTCATTGTCGATAACTATTAATTATCTTCACCTTTTCATTACGAATATAGACAGACGCTAGAGAAAATTCGAGCATTTGTTCTAACATAAATTTCTGAACTACATTGTGCAGATTGTAGCTATTGTACAAAATGTAAAATATACCTTTTATAGGCCTATAAGATCCAATTTCTTAAAAATTAATCTTAATCGTTGGACTTCCAATTAAGGCAAATAGAGCCGGTTTCTGTGGACAGCTTTTTTTTCTAATGGTATCGTAATGGTATCGTGGACGATATAACACTTTCAAGTATCAAATGGCAGTGAATATATAAAGAAATATTTTATGAAGTTAATGTTTTAATAATCTACTTTTAATTATTTTTTGAAATAAAATTCAAAGATATTGGAGTTCTCTAACCTGCGTGTATACAAGGCGGGTACATGAAAGAGTTTGGCGTGCGACAAGGCAATCGTCTTCAAAACATGCAAACTCAGATAATCAGGTAGCACAAATCAGACGCTTTTGTTTTTCTTAATGATTGACAGGCTATGAATAATTGATCTTGAATCGGGGAGATTTTGGGGGCGTTAACATAAAATTGGGTGTTTAAGAACATTGGCAAGGTTCCTGGATTTAGTATAGAAATGTTCAAGAACCTCCATCTGAACAGGTCTGATGGTATAAAACCTGTTTAATTCTGGTTCATTTAACCAACCAAACCGGCCTTCCTATTTAGAATTTGTCAAATCAATGCTTTCACAATTCTCACTGCATTTCCTTTGTACGAGTAAATGTTGATAAAAATGACCTACATTATTTTCAACCATACGGTTTCTCTAAAACCCATTTATTTCATAGACGTTTTGATTAAAATACATTGTTGTATCCTGATATCCAGTGGCATGTATATATTTTGGCTGAAAATGCAAATATAGAAACAAGACACAGATATCCAAGCACTGCTTTGAAATTTTGAGTTATTTCCCTTCAGGTCTAATTATTATTCATAATGAATCAGTGATCATGATTTTCTATCATGTAATTTACGATATTGGAAACAAGTTCTCATAAATATACAAAAGTCATGTATTTGCATCAATATATTGTAATTTTTATTCATAGTTGCTAAACGGTGCCTCAATCACATGAACAGTTCTTATCCTGTTACCTAGCATTCACCACTTTCAGCGCTAGCATATGTCGCATCTTTGCCCTTCCAAGCATAGATATGGTAAATGAGGACCTGTTGTCCGATTGTCCTTTTAGTTTACACATGAACAACAAAGTATCACTGCTTTTCTTTCTTGCATTATTGTTGATTCTATCCGTTTAAAAAATACACGTGCTTTTGTTTACCTCTGTAAATAATTTTCGTCTTTAGTGGATTATTTTATTAGGTTAAAGCCATTTAAAGGCATTCACAACCTCAAAATCAAGCAGTTTTACTACGATCATAACTTTTTCATATCATAAATTGACATTCCAAAGAGAAGGGGGAACCCGGTAGGGGACATGTATTGCTTATGCAATACTTTCAGAATGCTTGTTATTCCTAGTCTCCAGTTAACTCAGTCCCTGAAAGGTCTGTGTATGACACATTTTCATTTGAAACATTCACTTTTCTAATAAACATTAAAAATACAGTAATTAGTGTAACTAAACAACTGGTTTGTATAAGCTGAATATGTATAAAGTTTTGAACATTGTCTACGACTTTAAGGGACAAGCTTCATCTTCCTTTTACCATTTAATGAATTTATCCTTTACAAGGGACAAATTCGCAATTAATTTTACTATTGTATTTTATGTGCATCAGATTCAAATATAAGTATTTTTAAGGTTTCCTATTGGAGATTTACATTGACTGTGTTTCATTACGTTCCGTAAATTCTTTATTCAATAACTGTTGCTCTACTTAGTTCCTCTAATTTTCCGGTGCAGAGATAAAGTTGTCCTGAATCTCTTCTGGCATTTATAATCAACTTAAATTTCAAATTAAAATTGCAGTGGGTAATGAAATATAAGGTGATAAGGAACAGTATTCCAGCTCAAAATCCATCAAACAATACAAAGTAGGAGCAGAGGAAACACGAACCTTTAACCTGGATTATATATGATACAGCTCAACGCACTTTCTAAGCTCACGTGGTTTTTTGCACAAATTAAGGTCACATTGTTATTATGCGAAATTATGTAACGAAGCAACAAAATATATTTAAAAAGTAATTTCAAACTTACTTTTAAGTTTTTTAACTTACTTAAAACATAACTCACACATAATTATCGGTACGATTTTGATATACTCTTGGCTGATGGATTGTGATAGTTCCCAAATTGTTTTTCGTCGTTTCTCGTGAAATGTAACCGTCTATGTATCTGTTCTTTTTAAAGTATTTCTTTGCCTAGCACTGAATCAAAAACAGTGCAAATCATGTAAAATTTGTATTTTTGTACAATGACATGACTCTATAAAGGGCAAGATAATAACAGCATTTCTCATTTGTGTTCGACTGCTTTTCTGTTAAAAGCTGGCATTCTGTAGGGTTACATTCGAACTCTAGCATCATGAAAAAATAGATCTGATCGCAAAATTCTAAAGTTTCATACAAATGTAACATCATATAATTTATTGAATTAGTCCCATTTAAAACATCGGCTTTAAAACTTTATGATTATGAATTTTAAAAATTTGTACAACTTACATGAGGTATTAAATACATATTAGGGCTTTGTCTCGTATTTAAGGTCGATAATGTTGAAATTATTGCAAAAGGAATGTGACTTTTATTTTTTGTGTGTGGGAAAAACCATGTGAGCTTAGAAAGTGCGTTGAGCTGTATAAAAAGAATAATTGTTAACCAAAATATCCTATACTAGAAAATTAATGTTTATAATTCATCAAAAGGTTTTAATTTTCAAATTTTTAAAGAAATACTTGAGCCAGAGAGATATTTTGTTAATATGTCTAAAAAAAATTTCAACTTTGCTTATTTAAAACTAAAAATTCCCCCAAAGTCTCAGGCCAGACAGTTTTATCAATTAAAACAATTAATTGTTTCTAAATTAATTTCCAATCATAAACTTGTCCTATCAATCTGATCAATCAGAAAATCTAAGTTCTTCAGAAAGAACTTTATTCGGTAATAACCAATATTTGCCCCCAAATCAAACTTTGATGGAGATATATTTGATTAAGTTCTTAAACAGGGGAGTATATGCTGACTTCAAAGCACTGAATATTTTCAAAAGTAATGACGCCATGTGTACGTAATGACGTCACAAACATGACGTAAATTTTAGTATTTTATGAATTTTACAGAAAACTGTACATATTTCGTCGATATTTTGAGTGAAAGTCACCGAGCGCATGTGTGTTCAGGATCAATATTTTGATATAATGTGTAGTATGATAATATCAATGAAATGTGTCAATATTGTACCTAAACAAACTTGCGCTCTATAAATTTTAAAGCTAAAATTGTTGAAATTTTTCCATTTTGTCCTCTTTTTGAAATAGGATACAACATCAGACTAGTTTGTGACGTCATAAAAACAAAAATTGTTAATACACTGCTTTGACACTATAATATTTTCTGTTAATTTATATTTCTTATACAATTTATTGAATTCAGCACATTTCAGGAAGTTTTCAAAATTTGACTTTTGTAGGGGCAAATATATGCAATATACCGCATATAGTTCTTTAGATGTAACAACTTTTTTTCTCCCCATTGAAACTAGTAGATGGATTGCTCTACAAAGTGAACAAAGGTTCTGTACTTTATGTTATCTTGAGAAGATTGGTGATGAACATCATTATATTTTTGATTGCACACAAAAAAAAAATAAGAGGCTCAGTTAAAATATATATATCAATATTTTTTCAGATGCAGAAAAATATATAATAAAAATTGAACTTATTTCAACAACAGACTGTTCAGTATTGGAAAATTTATGCGAATTTTGCTGACTGTCAAACAAAAAAAAGATGTAAATATGATTGGAATCTTAGTATGCTATTATGCACTGTTTATTATACATGTATTATATTCTTTTTGTATGTCTTTGTCTCTTTTCCTACCTCCTCTCTACAATGTATGTTTGTACATTTTCGAGAATAAAATCATTGTCATTGTCACACAAGTTCCACGTTACTTATATAATTAATTAAAATATACATATATAATCTATATAGAAATAAATCAGCTTGTAGTAAAGCCTAGTATTGCTAGAAAAAAAATCTTTAACTTTCTGACGTGGGAAATTTTTAAATAACCAATGTTTTTAAAATTATTTTTACGACCATCATTGATTTACTTTAAATTAAATATCTATTATGTTGTAAATTTTGAATTAACTAGGGGGGGGGGGGGGGGGGGGGGGTAAAATACAAAATTTACAACATGTTATCATGTTGTAAATTTTGCATCTACCTCCCCCTAGTAAATTCAAAATTTACAACATGATGATTCTAATATACAGCTGTATATAATAAGTTTTAATAGAAAATTTAGGGGCCGACTATGGTTTTATTGTGTGAAAACTACAATAGCGAAGCTCGTCAATTTTATACCATATATAACTTACATTAACTTCAGTGTCCATGCCAAGTTTGGGGGAAACCTACCGTCCAGGTATTTTGAGGGACCGTCTCAAAATACAGGTAAGTTTACTATAGGATTATATAGGAAAATGCCAATTTTACAAATACTACAATAGCCTTTTTGTTCAAACTATAATATTCGATTAGTAATACTATATTATGCCATATATGTAAGAAACACAAAATTCTACCGTCTTGTTACCAGAGGAGGCATCTCAAAATGTCAAAAAAAAAACAACGAATTTTCCTGTTTTTAAAAAGTACTACAAAATATGAAAGGCACAAAGGATTTATATGAAAACAAAGTAAAAATAATTGAGATATTCTCAAATTTCTATGTTTTAAATTTCAAGAGCGTATGTTTATTACTTTTTCTTCAATAACATTTTAATCACCCCTTTATTTTAGAGCTTCAGTTTATCATAACGTCAAAAACACACTGTAATGACGTAAAGTAACCCATCAATTGCAAAATCGGTCAAAAAATCAGGTATATAAAATTGAAATTGCATTTTTATACCTATAATTTCTTAATTTTGTTTAATTTTAATAATTATGCGAAAAAAAGTTGCTTTAAAACAGTAAATAAGTTTCATTTTACTATGATGCGCGAAATATTGCGCAATGGAAACCATAGTCGGCTCCCTTAATTAATTTCCCCTATCTAGAGTAAAAAAATTCTAACATCTTCTTTATCCTGAGAAATGTGAACAGTCTGCTGTATTAAGGATTGATTGATTGATTGTATATTTTTAACGCCCTTTCGAAATTTTTTTATGTTTACTCATAAGGAGACGCCAGCAATGCCGGCGTAAAGCTGCGAATTTTGTCCTATGCTCTGCACTCAAGGCCATTGAGCAGGGAGGCATCTTTTTAATGCCAGCACCTACTACAACAGAGGATCTCGTTTAATACGGTCTCATCCGGTTTAGTTGAGGATTGTCCTTCCTAATGCACATCAGTGTAGGTGAAATAAAACCTTCGTACAAGAAGATTACGTCACTTTGTGTTTGGATCAAACAGTTTTATGAATCACAAAATGTGAAATTTCCATTAAAAAATGGTGCAATTTCTCTAATGTGTTGAAGGTTTTCAGGTCCTTAAAAAAAAAACTGAAATAAAAAACTGTGCTAAACTACGTTTTTCTTACTAAAGGTCAAAATTTTGGAACAATAAGATTAAACCTCAAGTTGAAAACTAAGAAAACTAAACTTTATTAATTTTTGTATGACCCGTGTCAATTTTGTTCGATTCAAAAACGTATTACGTTTCAGAAAATTACAGGTTTCAGAACCTAAAAATTCTATTTTTATGGAGAAAAACAAAAGTAAAGATAATTGAAGTATGCTCCATAACGAAAATATTGCTGAATATTTCTTCCTCCCCATTGTACGCGTGCGCAGAAAAGTTGAATAAGTTTCCGTTGTGACGATCGTCTCAAGTACCCAGGAGTGAATGTGAGAAGACAAGAAATTTTGACGCAATTTTTTAAAAACGTTGTTAGAATATATTTCTCACCATTGCATGCTCCAGTTGAATGTTGTTTACAAGTATGAGCTTAAAATAGAAGTGACGCGTGACCTTGACATACACGAAAACAACGAAACTTTGTTTTTCCGGCACTTATATTGTGCAATCTTTTCTTGCAGTCTAAGCCCATACGCAACGCAGTTTGAACCTTAATTATTGGGCTTTTCCCTGGAGTTGAAGAGTTCCACTAAATGAAAGACATGTGTGCAATACTTTTATTGTCTATATTCGGATTTGTATACCTCTTCTATAACAAATCTTAATGGAAAAAATCCAGAAATTTATGTTTCGTAACTTTTGTATATTTTTTTTTGAATAATGCAAACATTTGCATAATTTGAAATCTTCCAAAAACCCCTGGTAATACATGCTGATTTTTTGTCTATGAACATCTGATGACATTTCAATCTTTAATTAAGAATATTTCGAAAAATTATCAGTAGGTAAGATACCTTGCGTATAATAATTTTCATAAGTCTTTCTTTGTGTGCTCAAAATATCGTAAAAGAAACATGATTTGGGCTCATTGTGTTACTTTAAATGAAAAACGGCAGGTAATAGAATAGATTTTCAACAGCGCATTCGTAAAGCTTCATGTAATGGTAAATAAACATTAAGGGGGATGTACGGCCACATTTAGTGCAGTGAGAACAAAATGTAAACATTTCTTCAAATGGCTTAAGTACATTATATTTTGACCAAATTCTAAACCCTTATGATAAAGATACAATAAATATGCATAACTGACTGCATGTTGTGCATATATTATCTATACTTTTGCAGAAAAATGCTTTTGATATGCTCCTTAGAACTGCGCAGCTACAGAATTCAGCAGAGCCTTAAAAAATCCAAAAAAATATGCAAACTGTGCATCAATGTTCTCTCTACAACCATTTGTTGAGAAAATGTCTAAATTTTGCACTTTTAAATGATAATTTCAAGTTCAAAACAAGGTATCGTTGTCTTCAAAAAGAGTGTAAAGAATCATGAAAGTAGTTCATGAATAGCAGCACGTGGTCTATTTTTAGCACAGAATTTTGTTTTCCAGACCTCTTCTTAATATGGAGGGACATAACAATCTTTAAATGTAGAAGAGAATTACAGTTGCAAAATATTTCAAATAGTATGAACACTTTTAAAAGAGGAAATGTGTTATAGTATGGCTTGAAGTAATTTATTTAGTATTATTATCGAACAGTTGTTAAATAATGTACTTATTGATATCAAAGAAAAAAATCTTAAACTCTTTGATTCCAGGTAAGGAAAAATGAGCACCATCAAAGTTAAGAAGTTTGCCACAGATAACTTATAATATATATCAAAATTTTAATTATCACCAATGAAACACAAAGAAATTAAACACATAAAATCGATATGAATGACCTTGATTTAGTACCTACTAGTACGAGGGGTGATCACAAAGTTCGCGAACTATCTCTATATCTACAAAACCACAATTCAGATTAGAAACAAATTTGGTGCACACATAGCCAAACACAAGTTCTATAAAATAGCATATGCTGAATAAAGTTTTGCTCATAATGACGTCATTATGCAGGTACTTGTGACGAAAAATGGTTGCCTCAGTTGAACTCGTTTAACAAACGACTAAAATATTTATGGTATATCTTAAAAATGCCTTTGAAGTAGCATATAAGAATTTGTTCATAGTTTATTAAGACAAATGGCTTCCTACAAATTCAATCAATGATTGGATAGATCGTTTTAGTGAAGGAAGGCAGATGGTTAAATATGATACTTGTTATATTGCCCAGTGATATATTAGCAAGTTTGAAAAGGGATATGTGTTTTTAATTAAGCAATATGCTATCAAAGACCTCCAATTTACACTTTGAAAATCAAAGACCTCCAATTTACACTTTGAAAAATACTTGAATATTTCAACAATAATATACTGTAAATGTATTATATTTGGCGTGTACGATATTTGGCGGAAAATTGAATTATCAACAAGTTGGCGTAGATTTAATTTAGCACTTTTTGAATGTGCGTTACATAAACCTTTATACACAAAGCATTTAGCGATGTACTTGATTTAGCGGAGGCTGCTTTCCGCGAAAGGCGCTAAAAAGAATACACAGCCAAATGTAATACTTTTACAGTAACTATCAAATACCTAAGATATATCGTTTACTTTTTGATCTACCCTCGTATACTCTGTCAAATAAACATTTACAATTTTGATTTTAGCGGAGCAACATTTTAAAAGGAATGAAATCATTCAGAGTGGGTTAGGAGATTTAATGAATAAAAAAAACTTTTTCTATTTGCCCTTTTTGTCAAAATTACAATTTTACAGAGTAAAGAAAAAAAATCAACATTAATAAATATTTTATACCATCTTTAAAATGACGTTTGGTGGTCCTCCCAACTCAGGGAAAAATTATTGGGTCCGTATTTATAGGTGAGAAAAAAATTCCTAAAATTTTAAACATATTCGTTGACGGAAGAAAAAAAAAAAAACATGTAATGGGATGTAAAAAAAAATTGAGTCGGGCCATTTCTAGGCAGTAGATCGGGAGAGAGGGCAACCAAATATTTTTATAGCAAATTGTCTTATAAGGCTAGTACATGTTCCATCATATACTTAGTAATGCAAAATTTTTTAATCTTTGGCACTATTTTGAAAAACAAACATAGGATTTTTTTGGGGGGAGGGGGGGGGGTATAGCCTCTCATTTTTTTGCATGATAGACATAGCATATGCAATGGACTTTTCTTTGCAAACATTGTGCTTGCTTCTAAATTTCAAAGAAACAGCTCAATATATTTTATCAAGCTTCGTATGTTCATTGAGCGAGAGCTTACAATGTTGTCAACATAATGAGACATGATGCGTTTTTATGTCCAAACATTACTCCATACAATGTGTGGTTCATTGCAAACAATCTAGCTATTTATGTGAGGTGCCTGAAGGAAATCCTATAACTGCCTATTTTTTCTATCTAACTGCTAAACAAAATAGACATATGTACCAACTTTTCGAATGTAAGACATGTAATTGCAATTTGTTTTTCATGCACCGCATATTGTTTAACATTTTCAAATTAAATGCTAAGCATCCTCCTTGCAGTGCCCCATTTCAAAATAATTTCTATCGCCACACAAAAAAGACCCGACGTGAACACATATGTTTAGGACATTTTTAGCGTTTTCTTGAGTTTTAAAGAAACCAACAAATTATCAAGACTTGTTCCACGAAAAATTAAATATAATCATGGTTATAAACGCATCTATCCACAGCAGATATATGCACATGTCAAGCACGTGCTCAGTGTATTAATATTTACTAGGAAACTCGAGCTGTGAACAGAACAGTTTTTCCCGATTTGCTGGAGTGGGGTTAAAATCGCGTTTTTTCATTAATCAAAGGAAGCGATGCAACAAGTAAAAGTAGTAAGTAATATTACCTAATGATTATTACTAAGTAATTTCTTGTCTTGATGTTTTTATGGTCGCATTTATTCTAAAATCAATGTTATTCGAACTCTGTGCGACAGAGGAATGGCGGACGAAATAAACACATGGTCTCAGGAAGACACACATATGAAAAATCAAATTTTCAAGAATTCTAGATAATGACAAGAAAAAAGCGAAACAAATGGTTGTAGCCATATTATCAATGAATCAAACTAACACCATTTTCAATGCATTTTTCATCTCGTGAATGCTGTAGCTGCGCAGTTCTACAATGATTAATTTCCTCCTAATTAAAACAAAATAAACTTAATTATTTACTAATTTTGGTCTCTAACACTAGGTAACTAGTGCATTAACACTTTGAGTAACTTTGGGCTAGTTTAGACGAGTATTAAGCGCATTCTTGGCATTTCTTATTTCACACCAGACTAGATCCAATTGGCTTGTACATCCCCCTTAACATATAAGTTTTTATGACACTTGAATCTCAGAAAACTTCACATTGACACACACTATCAGACATATTTATCAAATTATATATATTTGATTTTTTTTCTTCAGGCGTATATTAAATAGTCTACAGTGGACATAGAAACTTGATCATGGAATCGTATGACTGGGTTGCTCTATTTCTACTTCATGCATAAAGAAAATTATATTGAAATTTCAATTTGATTCTTGTGAAATATATTGATATGTATTTTCTTTTTAATAAATAAAAAAAACTACATAAATTTAATTTTCCATTTTATGAATGTCACAGCTGGGCTTTATAACCAGAAGGAGCTAATTTTCTGACCCTATTTTCCTTTGTTTTGGCTTTGTATCTTCTAGTCTGTCATCATTATATATCACTACATCATCTTCTAATCCAAATTCCATATTGATGTTGCAATTTAATCCTAAGCCTACACATAGATAATTTTTGTAGATAATTGGCCGTTATAGTGAAGTCCAGGACCGCTCGACAGAATAGGGTCAATTCCTTATATATTTGTGGGGCGGGAGGGGAGAATTATACTAGAGACAATAATTACTCCTGTTTGTGATATTAGGTTGACTGGAAGGAATAAACATACTGGTATTTTGTAACTGAAATCTGACATTTATTGATACAACAATATTATCAAATTAAGAGGATAACTATCCTTACCAAAATAGCGTAAATGAAAGAAAAAAAAAACATGATAAACTGCGTGATTTTTCTTAGTGTTTTTATTTCATGGTGGTGTCAACATTTATATTGACATTCAGTATAGATACACTGTATACATGACTGTAATAAAGTGAATAAAATATTGGAAGTGCATTCCAGTGTGTTAAATACTCCTCTTCATTCTTCCATTTTATACTTGATATGCCTCTCACCTCAGTGTTGGAATAACGACATGGACAATGTCATATTTCTAAATTTAGAAAAACAAAATAAAACATGAAGTCATAAAACTAAACATAACACGGGAATACTTTCCCTACTGCATTTTTCCTTACAATATTAATAAAACAACATCTAAGCAAGTAAAATATCACATCTGGTAATTGCAAATAACGGGCTATTTTTCTCCTTGAAAACGTCATAAAGACATAGATAGAGACAGTCTTGTGGACTTGACATTTAGGATGTACATGTATTCTTTTCTTAAATAATCTTGTCATGAGAAATATTTCATTTCTATAAAGGCAGCAATCACTCATTGAAAATAAAATGCCCTTCGAAACACTATTCATGATATTTTGTGTTGATTTGGCATGAAACTTAAATCAGCACCTTCTTTCAAAGTAATTACAAGAAAGGTTTTTTGCCAACCTAAATATTTTTTTAAAGTTCATTTGCCAAATTGTCCACTTTTGTTAAATTCTAATTGCAGAAAAAGCAAACTTAAGGGTAACATACATTTTTTTGAAAATGATCTGGTAGGATCAATACCTTGAATCAACACTAACTCATACAGGAGGAAAAAAGGCGACATTTATTTGTAGACAACTGATTTTTTATTTTTTTTTTTCTCTCAAACTATATAAGTCATGGTTAATGGATATTCCCTTTTAATGAAACAATTCATTTCCTTAAACATCACAATGCCTGCTTTCTGCCTTGTTTTTCTTTTGTTATAATTCACACTATTTTCATTGATAAATCTGACAGAACGGAACTTGATCCGACATGGATCATTGCGTTTTCACCCGCTGTGTTTCATTGAAAATAAAACTGATTGAATGAATTTCAGCGTTACATAACTTCCAGGTTTAAAGTTTTAAATCGATCCTCTTTGGTTTGTCTACTTTAATAGATAAAAGATAAAAAAAAAAACATCATAGAGTTCAAAAGAGCAGAAGCCAATGTGTCTGAAATCACAGTTAAATCGTACACAACAACGTGTAAGTACACGCAGTTTTATCAATTTTTGTTAAGTATGGGAGTGACTATCAAAATATTCTTCCTATTGAGACATTGATCTACCAAAATCATCCTCGTTCTCTCGTTATCCAAAAGTGTGATTATTTCATCAAGATTCTGTTTCTTTAAAATGTTTTATGTTGATGCTTATATAATTAAAACATGTTGGTTAATCACGATGAGAATGATCTGTACAACAGTTGTTTAAGTAATTAACAGTTTTAATTGCAAGACGAGATTCTTGTATATCTAAAAAAAATATGATTTCAAAAGGCTATTCTTTGTCCAACGATTTATCAATTTTTGGATTTCTTTTCTAAAAAACTAAGTCATATATTTTAAGTTCAGAGTTCATTAACTAAAATTTTTGTCAAAATAAAAAGTAATTCTCAACAACCAAATGATGATCATTCTTTGCACATTTCGACTATGTTGTGATTTTTTTTCTCCAGAAATTCTAAAGAAATATTTTCGTTTTAGTTCAGAAAGGTCTGTGATAAGCAATAGTAGCACAATCTTATTAAACGAAAAAAAAATCACAAGAAGATGCAAAGGAACAAAAGACATGTTGCTTTCACAAAATATGACACATGGGATCGTCAATAGATCTATCTAAATGTCACGTCAAATCAGTAGGGAGTCGTTCATTAGAACCAGGCGGAGTCTTGATGGGGTTATAAAAAAATATACTGTTTTGACCAGACTTTATAAAGTAAGCACTATGATATCTTGTTTTCCTTCACAAAGATCTATCTTCTAAGAATCTGATCCCAGAGCAGACGCAGTTCAGCCCAGAGGTCTCACAATCAACTACGCATTGTCGTGATAAGATTGATAATTGTAAAAGAGATATCCACTTAACAAGAAACATCGAATGTCCTTCCTAGTATTAACGAATAAATGAATTTGAAGAGTTTCCTTAAATAGTAACCATCAAATGATATTCTTTAACATTTTCTATTTGTTTGTTAACATCCCATAGACTTTTTTTGAATTCATATTGAAACGACTTCATGTGTTGGTGTTGGATACAGACTTTGACCGGTGCTCGGCATGTATGGGCATTGAGAAATAAGGAATCTTTTTATTTCTGTAACTTCTGCGACACGGGACCTCGGTTTAAACGGTATTACCAAAAGGACCGGTTTCCTCGTCCCACAGTGGGACTCGGACCCTCAACGTAAGAATTAAAGTCTTACTTCGTGACCAACATTGTTGTGGAAATTAAAAAAAAAAAACACACGTTGTTTGAGATATTTACACATGGCAGATTTCTTTTATTGGGTACATGATTGACAGCTTTATCTATAAGACTAATATTACAGTCAGATTGAGCAATCATCTATACACCCAATTTGTTTTCTGAAACTATTAAGTCTTAAGCTTCCAAATTTTACTTCTTTATGCCGTCTACATTGTATGTAGGCTCCCTGATGAGAATGATTTAAATTTATTCCAAAGTTCCAAACATATTTGCTAATAACATTTTCATAAACATATTATTGCCCTAGTAAATTGCTATATTGTTTTTTAAAATCATCATGCCTTTTTTAAAAGAACGTTTCAAAATTCATAAAACAGTGCACTACCTTTAGTCTATACATATCATTCAGTTACATGCTTTCTACAACAGGTTGAATTTTGATACAATGTATCACAACAAACATCTGTGAAGAAGACGGTTACGTTCGTATGTAGTTGAAAGGTAAATATATATATTTATCATATACTTAGTAGTAAATACACCGATTCATCACGGTGCGATACGGGTGACGTCACAATACCCCGTATCAAGGACCGGTCCGAAAATCCATATCATGTATCGGACCGTCGGGTAGAAAATCAATATAAAACCAGAAGTAACGTTTGAATAAAGTTTAAAATTTAATTTACTTGATTTTATTTAAATTTTCATTTAAAATAATAAAATAACTCTTAAATGACATTTGTGGTCTTCATTTTTTTTTAATTTACCTAAAATTGTCTCTATTAGATTTTAAAAGAAAAATGTCATTAACAGGCCCGAAACATACTTCAATGACCATATAATAGTGTATGTTAAATCGCATATCAAGTACTTTAAATGCATGATAAATAGAATAATACATACTAAATTCCATACCATATGTCACATCAGCCCTCGGGCATCATATCAGCCTTCGGACCTTCATAAATAAATAAAAAAAGTTTATAAATATCGTCAGAAAAAAAGAATCATGTGAAAGATTCTGTAATTTTCGAAAAAGTTTGCAGAGCTTATAACTTTGGTCTTCTTTTAACATGTTTAGGGCCTTTTCTCGGGACTCAGGGCTGTTTACCAATATGGGCTTCCGTTAAACTCTATACAAAATATTTTTGCCTTCTTCAATACAAAGACTCGAGAGCCTGACAAAGGAATGGTAACCTTTTATTTAAGGTATGTCGTGACAACTGATTACACACATTACATACCTTTTGAGCATGGATTCAGCTCTCAACCAAACGAGCTATATCTTGATGGGCTTTTAAATTGGTTTAAGCCTTTATTTCAATTGCTGTAACCCAGCGTATTAAGCTTTTCAAAACGTTTGTTTTTCCACTATTTAGAATCTTATACAACCTTCTGAGCCAAATTCTAATTTTTATGCAATAAATAATTTAACTTACTTTTACTGCACCTTGAAACTGACAAACCTTTGTTGTAATTTTATACTATAATGCGATTTGTTCCTTTAGTTGACAGCTACATCATATTTCCAAACTTTAGACAGCTAAACATCAAGGTCACATTGCTATAAATGTGAGAGGTATTCTTTTACATACATTTATAAAGATCAATCTTTCATGACTGGAATATTCATAACACCTCCCCCGACAACTCATGCTATGAATAAAATCCTGTATAAGACACACAGCATAGGCAAAATACACACTCAGCTAAGCTCTATAGTATTAACTGTTGATTTACAATTAAAATGAAATTATTGTATTAAAGGTCTATGCACAGTTACACAGGTGGTAAGTTAATGTAATACGAAGTCACAGAAACGGTATCGACCTCAAAATATCCCCTAAACATAACAAATTGGCAAAATGGGAGCAAAGAAAACACATAGACAACTTGAAAGCAAAGATCAGGAGTTTTGTTTGTTTGCTTGGAGAATTTTACACTCCATCACTTGTCGGAGGAGAGCTGGAAATTTTGTCCTTGACTCGGTATTTATTGCCTTTGAGCAGTGAGGGATCTTTTTCATAACTTCTGTAAGAAGGACCTTGTTTATATGGTCTCATCCGAAGGACGGGTCTCCATGTCCCACAGTGGGATACGAACCCTCGACGTAAGGATCAACTCCTACCTCGCGATTCTAGAGCAGACGCTCTTACCACTGCACCAAGCGGGCGGCATATAGATCATTCAATGTTCGCCGTTTATGTCAGGGTCTTCATCAATATTGAGTCAATGAAATTAATTATCATAGGATAGCGACTAAACATTTTTAAGTTTATTATTACAAATATTAATGAGTTCATATCTTCGAAGACTAAAACGAGAATATACAAGGATAAATGAGTAACATCCTATATATAAAAAAAAGGCGCGTTTTGAAAAATTTCCCTCGAAATAGTTGTATTTGCAGTAGAAAAAAATCATCTTTCTTTTAATACATTTCCATTTATATACTGTATAAAGGGAAATTTTCGCCCCCGTTTTATTTCTCCCCTTTCGCCCTACCCTCATTTGGGCGAATTTAAAACGGGGCCAATTCAAAGAATACAGTATAATTTCTAAAACAAAACTATGACTGGGCGAATTTAAAACGGGACAAAATTGTTTTCAAATGCGAAAGGGCGAAAATAACACCGTTTACAATACATTTGTATATATACTTTAATTACATTGTGATGTCTTTTGTGTTAAACCGTACAAAATAAGTTTTAATGCTCAATAAATGCTCGACATGGGCATTCATTTAAAACGTTCTCATGCAAAGAAGCGGTCTTCACGTCCCACAGTTTGATTCGAAGTCGCGACGTTAGTATCAACTCCTTTTCTTCGACTTTATAGCAATCGTTCTAACCTTTGCGCAAAGCGAGCGACTACAAACTGGTGAAATTTTTGACTAGATGGCATGAATTCAGAAGAAATAAAAGCAATATCGTTCAGTTATTACTAATAATACATAATCATTTATTGTATTAAACACTTTTAAACACATATATTTACATTTGATCTCAAACAACTATCTTTTTTACCCCAAAGAATGAATTTTAATAAATCTTCGATCTACATTATAAAGTGTTTAATAATATCGTAAATGTAGATAATATCATGCTATACAGCACTTCACTAGGGTTTTTAAGGCGTGAAAATGACGCTTTGCGAAATTAGTAAAACAAATCCTTAGAAAAAATCACATACGCAGAAGATTCAGACGTATTGAAGCTCTTTTAATCTGAAAACAAATTCATGATTTTTCACAATAATAAATGATATAGAATTAAGGAGAAAGGTAGAAAACTGTGTTTAGAGCAAATCAAGGGCTGCTGTGGACCCGAGATAAGTTCTTTCTCTCAAAGAAGGGATATCTTTGGGGCTTTTCTCTCACTTAAAAATATTACTTCTTTTCTTCTGAGAATTTGAAAAAAAGATGGAAACATACAATGACAAAATACAAAGGTTCATTATTTACAGAATGGGCAGTCGGAGGGCAACAGGTTTTTTTTACAACCAGTGTGATTCCATATATGCAAATAACAAAAGGTCTTGGTCAAAAGATGGTCAGTTACAGATAGATTTTTAGGGATACTAAAATTAAAATAAAAGAATGCTACTCTTTAAATTCAGTTTAAAGATTGCCATTTACAGGCATTCATGCTTTCATCCGATGGTGAGAAGAAATCTGACAGAATCCTAGTCTAATTAACCAAAAGATGCACAGAACCAGTGGTATTTGGACTAAAGAATATACATGTAGAATAGTAAGAGTAAAAGAAAATAATATTCAAATTTTTACTCAAAAATTAACTTCTTCGAATCAAATCTGGAAATGTTTTATTTGAATTCAATTTTGAGGAAAAATATTTATTGTGGCAGTTTGATAATGAAATGCAAATTGTGTTCTGAGTTGTGGATTAGCCATAAGCCAAACTAAGACCTGAAAATGTATTTTAAATCAAATTTGGAAATTTTTCATTTTCAATTATTTTCTGCGGAAATGTGCATTGCAGCATTGTACATGTAGTGTTCATGGTGCAAACTGGTTTCTGGATGATGGATTATATACTAGCCTTACTGCAAGCTTTAAAAAGTTTCATCTTAAGGGAGTGATGTTTCTGACACTTACATGTGAATCACTTGCGAAATATAGTGTCATTTTAATTTAGATTTTGAAATAAGGAGCATTATTCATGGATTTAATGTGTGAAATCGAGAGGATGCTGTGGAGGCTTTGTGTTCTGCATTTACTCAAATATTCACGATCCTTTTGTTATTCACGTGTAAATTACATGTACATGTTAATTGTATAGTGTATTCAATGTAAATCTATTTACTTTTTGTTTCCCTCTTGGGTAGCTGTAACTCTCCGATTTGTTTGTTTCACTGTCCATTTTTTTTCTTCTTTTTTTTTTTTCTTTTTTTTTTTAATTTATCCATTGCTACAATAAATGGACAGTTTTAAAAAAAGAATGGATATGAATACGTGCCGAATGTCGAAGCTAGCCCATTTATTTACATACCCGATTTGAAGATACATGTAAATATATATTTTTCTCAAACTTACTTGCTCTTTGTCACAAATATTCTTTTGGAAATGATATCAAAATGTGTAGGACACCTTTGATTTTTCAATTACATTATTTTTTCATCAAACTAGGACTATTTTTTTTTGAATGATATGATTGATTGTTTGTTGTTTTACTTCTCATTCGAGAATTTATCACTCATATAGAGACGTCACCATATACCGGTAAAGGGTTTAAATCTTTTTAACTCTTACCCAGGGCCATTAAGCAGCGAGGGATATTCATCGAGTCAACACGGGGCCTCAGCTTTAAGGTCCTATTCGAAGGATCTGTAACCTTCTCTTAAAAGTGCCGAGTGCATGGCAAAGAAACAGTTGCTACCCTTTTTATCGACTAGGGTCTAAATACATCATGATCGTACACTGTACATAGATACCATTGGACTTATCATAGCTTCAAACATTCAAATACATAAAAGAAATAAACCCTTCGCTGTTACACACGATATTTGTTTCCTTTTTCTGGCCCACTGAAGTTTTTTGCTAATTCTTCTGCCGACACCCTTTCAATGTACATTCCTTATTTTCACTCCGTTCCAGTCAAAGGAAAATAATGTATCTTTCAATATATTCTTACTTCTGAAGAAGATGCAAACAGAAGCACTTAATATGAGAAAATGAACTTATTTTGTTAAGTGAGTGGACGGATCTGTATTATTTTAACTTGTCACAATTTTAAACATACAAGTCAATTTCTGTATGCAATGAGTATGCGAGCTTAAGTATCGACTATTGGGAAATTTGAGTTCAATGTGACTTTCTTGAAGTATGTTTGATACCAAAGTTTGTTATATTCTCCATTTACATTTTTAAAAGGCATTTATAAATGATAAAATCAGTGGGGATTTTTAATGTACAATAAGCAGTTAAAAAAGTTATTCATTTTTTAATTGAAAAAAGTCAAGAAAGTTTCATTAAGTTTTTACCATTTTCTTTTGCTGAAAACTTGCTGAGATGGCATTTTTGAAATGCAAAATAGTAACAGTAACCGTGTAGCTATAGGACTCATGTATAACAGTATTTTACAACGGCTGCATTCTGTGTCACAAACACATAATTTATGGTCGTATTTAAACCAAAGGGAGATTGAATTATAATAACCTCATTTGATTGTTTTCTTTACAAAAAAATAATAGCAATCTCCAAAACACAGCAAGAAGAAGAAATGATTTCTTCTATTGAGCAAATGAATATTTCATGGATGAAAAATCGATTCCCAGAGTTATGTAATTTTTCAGATGTATTGGTCAAATTAAATACAAGATGTCTGTTTCTTAAACATGTTAATGCTGCAAATAGATCTAAAATAATAAGATATTGGGGATTCTCGTTATAAAATCATTTATCTTTTTAGAACTTCTTTATTTACCTCTGCATGCCTAGTTTTGATCTTGACATTTTCTTTAGATCCTGTTCAAATGTCTATTACATATTTCTTACAGATTCCCGTTTATTGTTTATTTTATTCATTTTTATCAACCTTTTCAATCAAAATTATTGAGAGTCATATTTTTTCTCTTTACATCCTACATGAATATCAGATATCTGAATTAAACTGCCTAAAACCACCTACCATTCTGTGTTCAGTTTTATTCAATAGAAATAAAGTTGTAATTCTTTGTTATTCTTCATATTTCATATTTCATTGAAATAATTGTACAACTTGTCTTTAGGCATTACTGTTTTTGCAAGCTCTGTTACAAATCGTTAAGACATAACTTGTGTTATTATCATGCTGGTGTGTTTATCTCTTACTTCGTTTACCAGAAAAAGAGAAAGCAAAAGCCAAATGTAAATTATCGATAGTTAATGCTTACTCCTTCATTCTCGCCAGCTTGGCGCAGTGTTAAGAGTATCATTTCTAGAGTTGCAGAGTGTGGAGTTGCATGCAGGTAAAATCCCACTGTGGAACGCGAAGACCGGTCCTTAGGATGAGACCGTATTAACCGAGGTCCCGTGTCGCAATGGGTGCTGGCACAAAAAAGATCCCTTACTGCTTAATGGCCCTTAGTGCAGAGTTTAGGTCAATATTTGCAGTTCTCCATCGGCAAGTGGTGGCTTTTCCATATGAGTGAATTTTTTTTATCGAGAGTTTTCATCAAAGGTTATCATGACCAAAAATTTATTTTTACAATAGCTCCAAAACAATGTGGGGTATAAAAAAAACTTAATCAGTTTATAAATATGTCATTATTTAACTGATAGAAAGTATAACTGGAAAAGAAAAAAAAATATTCATCGAAAAAAAATTTGCTTGTTTTATTTTTTTCTTCGTACCAGCACCTACTACAACACTGGACCTCGATTTAATGCAAAGGACCGTCTCTATGTCCCGCAATAGAATTCGAGCCCTCGACGTAAGGATCACTTCCTTTTACTTTGTAACTCTAGGGTAAACACTCTTATCACCGCGCCACATGAGCAAAGCTTAATACATATATCATATAGCCACATTATGAAACTCATTGAAAACACAATATTTCATCGCCTTTTAGTTCTGACTCCCCTTTCTTCTATCAATATTCAGGCACGCTATCTGTTATAAAAGCATCCAAGTAAAGAAAGAGAAATACTTCCGAGGTCATTCGAGATTAATGTTAAACACCGGAGTGTACTGGAAAAGGTTTTTTTCAAGACTTAAAATTAGTACTTTATCATTTCTTGTTGTAAAATGAACTCTTTCAAGTAGCATTTGCGAAAAAAGCACCAAAAAAAAAAGCGCTCTGACCAGCAGAAGCTGAAAATATATTTAAAGATCTTCTAAAAATGCAATAATTTGACTGCAAAGGAAAGATTTTTTATTTTGTAAAATATTCATGGAAGAAAAGGCCTTGTTTTGACAAAATAATGACGCGTGAGATTGTGAGTAGTTAGAGCTTGGCGTCACGTCAGAACAGTAGGGCGTCAGTCATTAACGCTTGCCGGAGTATTTAATGGGGATATTGAAATTTTGATTATTTTTACCAGACGTCATAAACTAAGTGAAGGAGCTCCTAATTTCTGCTCCAAAGTACAAAGGAAGAGTATCCTCGGAAATCCGCGTTTCTAATTATCTCCAAAAGGAATAGAGAACGGTCGCAGTTCGGACCAAAGGTCTCACAATCAACTATGCATTGTCGCAATGAGATTGATGATAGTAAAAGAGATATCCACTTAACAAGCAACATTGAATTGAATGTCCTTCCAGAAATTGATATTTGTAGTGAATAAATGAGTTCGAGGAAAACCTGTCTACTGCGTTTTATTCACAAATATTCAGATGTTTTTATTAGTAATTTGTGTCCATAGTCGATTTAGGAAAAATTTTCATAAATATGAGAGTATATATAAGATTAACTCTTTTTATTTTATATTCAGAATCAAAAATTACAATATATAAAAACTACATGTATGTTAGAAACACAAGATTAGTTACATTTCGAGATTACAGCTAATTTACACGGACATATAAATAAATAATACGTACTCACATTTTTCTGCATAATAAATGAATAAATTAACACTTTATTCTATGTTTGGAATCAATAACTGTTTGGTCGTCAATTTCATTTTTTTTCTAGATCAACGAGTTATAAATATGAAGCTACATGCATTATTAAAGCTCCAAGTACAGAGTGTAGTGTTGTATGACTGCAATATTAATTTTTTGTCGTTTAATGTTCCGAAGAATGGCAAGAAGTTACATGTAAAATTTCTTTAAGTAAAGCCAAAAGGGGTATAACTGGGTTAAAGATTTAAGTATTTAAGAAAAACAACTTGATAAAAATATATGATTAATAAGAGTAAATTGATCCGATGATCCGTATAGCGCGTTTACTGGCGCTGATTTTCAAATCAAAAACGAGAGGCGAAGCGTCGTTTGATTTAATGATCAGCGCCTATGTCTACAGGACGTTATACAGCGCTTTTTTTGGCAAATATTGGCTTACCACAAAAAAATAAGTGTTCAAAATCACATATGATCCCAATTTATCGTCTATACCACTATCAGGCCGTTTTGATGAGCTGTTGATAAAAACCCGGTATGTTTTTTAATGTCTACCCTCTCTCTATCGACATGGTTGAGATATCTATTTTTTAACGCAAGAGTCAGTAAGTAATTCAATACATCCTGTCGTGATTATTGATATTTTTATTACCTATGTTGTTCACGTAATAATTTTTGCTGGTCATTCTATTGCATACATGTATATTAACCTTTTACTACTTAATAGAATCTCGGTTAATTTTCAAATTTTGCATTTTATTGGTTTTTTTAATCTGGTCAAATTATAATTACCTCATGGCATGTTCAGTCATGAAAACGGGAAAGTGATCATGAGTTTTTTTCTTCATTTTTTGTATTTAATTGCGTGTTTATATTTTATATGTACAATTTATCTATGGTTCATATATTTGAAAGTATTATGTAACAATATTCACATTATTGACAAATGGAAAGTTTCAATAGACTCTCCCTAGAATTACATGTACTTAGAAGCTATTAATTATATAAAGCACATTTTTCTGCCATTACTCACGATATAATTTTGAATAACAATGGCTTCAAGGCATGGTCAATCATGATACATGTAGTCCATCTTTGGCTTTTTATAAAAAAAAAATATCAGCAAATATACGATAACAATTATTTTAAAGCTGTGAAGGGGTCTACATGCACACAGACAGCAAAATGTAAAATAAAACTAGAGGTACTGTGAGCGACCCCCGCCTCCCATATGGATATAACTGGTGAAAAAGTCCATGTTTTCCTGTGGCCGGGAAACCCAAAATATGTGTCGGATCATAAAGTAAAATAGGAGGTGCACAATGGCAATATGTAATAAAGATTCTGTGAAAGTTTCATCAAATTTCATTCAGTGGTATGAGAGGAGTTGCGGATAAGAGATGGGTACCCCAAAGCGTAAGAGACGGACGGACAGACGGACGGACGGAATTAACGATTACTTTATACCCTCCCGCTTTTCAAGCGGGAGGTATAATGACATTTCCAGGATAGCAAGTGTTGAAAAACAACAACACAAAGGAGAAATAGAAGTACACTTTGAAAGGGAAGAAATTTCAAGTGTAAAGAACACGGTAAAATGACATGAGTGTTGTATATCTAAGATACAAAAAGTTCCCAACGCTTTAATACAAATTAAATGAAATATATATACATCTTAGATAAATAGTGCCAACAGCACCGGGTTGATTCGCATGTGTGTCAGCATCCCCCACAATATGCAATGCTACATTTCCGTAAGTTTTTATTTCCGGCATTGAACTTGAGTGGTTCTTCCGCAGCACCCATTCAGAAAGAAAATCAACTCCTGGGCTTGTAAAACAAAGATTACGAAAAACAACTTAAGTAGAATTCGTTGATTTCGATTTTTCGAAAACCAGAGTGACATTGACATCGTTACTTAATATTAATAATAATAATAATAACCCGTAAATCATCAGGCACTTTTAGTTACAGCAGTAAGTATTCATCTTTAGTTTTAGAAGTTAGTTTTTAAAATATTTACTCAACATTTATATTACTCGTAGAAATTTTTTTAACTTTCTTTAACTTTGTTCTAGTCGGAACACAGATGAAGAAAATATGTTATATGATTATTGTATTTGTTTGGCTTAAAAAATATCAAATTAATAGTAAAAAATACCTTAACAATTAATAATTGAAATTAACTGGAGCTTTGCACATTCGTTCAAATCAATGAGGTGAGGTATTGTAAATGTCAAGTTTAAAAAAAAATGTTGAGAAACGAACAGTATTCAGACTTAAAAGTCCATTCAACAATACAAAACATGAGAAGAGCATACATGTACCTCCAGAACATGAGATGGGATTAGACGCCATGGAGGTGAGATGTAAACCTGTATTCATTATAGTTTTTAAGTATACATTGGATACACCAATCGTCATAATAGTTGTGTATCTTCCAGAACCGATGCAGATCATGCAGGGCCGATATAGATTTGCAGGACTGATACCGTTTTTATTTCACCACTGGTAGATCGAAATCATTACTTGTGACATTACACCTACACACCTCGGCCGATTCGTTCCTATGAAATATTGGCTGTATCACGTAAACCATCATTAAACTGGGCTTACTTTTCAGAAAACATGGCACAACGTGCACAGTATGCTGAATTCTAAGCGTTAACGAACATGTGATTATATAAAGATAATTCGACTTGTTTCTTGGTGTGCAATCTTGAAGTTTTTTCATCGTATTATCCATGTTATCGTATGTCAAATGCATGTTTATTATCATTTTGAAAGCGTTACGTTTCCTCCAAGCGGTAAACAGGCAACCGTATCACAAATAATAGGCGGAGACGAATATCAAG
This sequence comes from Saccostrea glomerata, assembly GCA_003671525.1. Taxonomy (NCBI): domain Eukaryota; kingdom Metazoa; phylum Mollusca; class Bivalvia; order Ostreida; family Ostreidae; genus Saccostrea; species Saccostrea glomerata. The sequence goes on along the minus strand of PRKT01000081.1, from coordinate 767,992 downwards.
TCACATTGTACATTGAAACCTAAGGTTTGATGGAGTTCACGGAATCATCAGAGGTTTGCCGAATGATATATTTAGTTCACATTCTCTTGATTTTAAACCAGTGTTCTTTGAAAAAATATGCTTGCAATTTTGTCAAGTAGAAGTTGCTGGATGTTATTAAAAATGTAACATACATATTAAAAGCAATTGTCATATCACATGCTATGATCAGCCCTCTACGATCTGTTGAATATTTTTATGTCTTTAGGTTGAAACTGAATATGGTATTGAAAAGGATATACAAATATATTATTCTATGTAAGAAAATGAACCAATTTAAATACTTATTAAAAGAATATCTCAGTTAGGTACTTGTTAAAAACTGTGTATATGAAAGTAGTTCACAAAAACAACTAAGTTCTACTAAATAAAAAGGATTTAAATACATTGTAGATTACTGAAAGGAACATTCTGATTTCTCTAAGATAAGCCATTACTGTGACAAAAATATAAAATGCTCTTATAGGGAAAAAAATCATATGACAAGCTTATGGGTTAAGTTAAATATAATATGCCAACAGGGATCTTAATACGATTAATGTGTATGATGTCTGTGATGTTTTTGCAGTAAATAATAGTGATTGTTTATTGTGATATCAATATTGGGCTTTATTGATTCTTCTAAATCGTTAAGTGCTTGTCTAAAATTATTACATGCAATAACGACTAATAAGCCATTACCAGCAGAAAAAAATGGCACAAGCTTCCTTTGAAACCCTATTCTGTGGTTGTTTCCTAACTGTTTTTGAAAACAGCAAATACTCTCAAAGAATGATCAAGACTATCGGTAATCTGATGCAAAGCCCGTCACTTTCTGGTAACCGGGAAATGACATAGAATTATTAAGGAGGTCTTGACAGAAATCCGGAATAAATTTTTCTTATCGGAGACGGAAATGTGGGAAGGGTTGCTTTGACCAGATTTGTAAATATGCATGTCTTTTGGTTAAATCCAGTAGGATATGCCCTAGTTTTTTTTATTTGAAAGGATTTATTACATGTAAGGTTTAATAGAAATTCAATTTATCTGGCAAACTTCCTGGAAACTTCGTAAGAACAATGTTTATGGTTAATATTTTAAAAGGTTTTTATCTAGTGTAACCTGTCCAGGAGTTCGTGCCCTATTGATTTTCAGTTCTTGAGATTTGGTTCAAAGTTTAACTTCAGTTGATGAAAATTAAAAGTCATAAATAAATATCTCTCTAGATCTGTGAACAACCTGCAACATTATACAATTTACATGTAGACGAACAACTTACTATAGACAATCTACCTGCCTGTAGCAGGTCACTTTATTAGACAATCTACCTGTCCAAACTAACCTATAATATTTTTTATTCCTCTGGTTGGGAAGAGATTAAAAAATACTAGTAACAGAAAAATTAGACATATGATTTAAAAAATTATTTCTAATCTATCATACGCGTGTCATTTGGGGTCTAAACAGAACACATTACTTTCATTTTTCTTTCAAAGGACTTTTCTAACTTAAATGCTCCATCGACTAAACGAACATTCATAGATACAATTTTCATGTTTCATGACTGAATAGGATTGCTTTTTCTAATACAGTTATATCAATAATTGATAGATTAATAATATTACAGCTATACATATTATGGGTTATGTACATTAAACCTGAAACCATATAAAAGAAGAAAACTGATGAACAAACAGAATATAAATAAAGGATTCAATTTACACCCTATTAAGATGCCTTATTTTATAAGGTAAAAAAGAATAATAAAGAATCATATACACTAAGAATATGACAATTTCGTCATTCTAACGGTCAGGTCAACAAAAGGTCTGACATAGAAGTCTAATGAAAAAATAATGAAGCGAAAATAAGCACAAATGGGTATTTTAAAGCATCAATCGGGATATAGAAGGTATCAACAATCATAATAGTTCTAGTAAAGAGTTTTCTTTCTAAAAATTCGCTGAGGGACTTCAAAGCATAATAACAAATAACCTCATGAATTAAAGACTACGATATTCTGACAATTGGATGAAAAACTGACACGGAATATATATCGGACATGTACATCTACATTATTCACAACTGCAGGGAATTGACTTAGACCAAATATAAAACTATTAAAAAAAAAAAGAGAGAGAAATAAAAACAAACAAAATCAATCTATATCTTTAAAAGATAATTTTTATCTAACTCTAATTATTTGCCAATCTCTGTCTCTCTCTCTCTCTCATGAATTCAGAATAAGTATACTATTTACATGTAATAAGTACGGCAGCGGAAAAGGCTCTACACTTTGTATATAGTCTTATATTTTATCGTCTTATCAACATATAAAGTGTAATAACACATATTTTGAATTGGTTAAAGATCTTTTTACATAATTTAAGGCAATTTCTTTTGTCCAATAGATTTGTTTTGCTTAAAGGTTTATTGACTGAATTATTGATCTTAAGATTTTCGGATAAAACCCTAAAATATAAGACTCTATACATTGTTATAACACAATAGTGTAAAGCCCTTTATGCTTCCATAAATAAGTGCATGTTCAGTTAAAATTGATTTTAATTAAAAAGAATTTAACATTAAAAATTTAAAATGATTAAAATTATTTGTGAGAGTGGTGAGAGTTATGTAGTAAATGAAAAAAAAGTTAAAACTAATGCTCCCTTAAATCCCAGTATACAAATGTTAATTCCCAATATACAAGCAATAAGTACCGCTGCATATGAATCGTTACATGTATGTGAAACAAGTAATCGGTCAATACATAAATAATGATATTGTCAAAAAATAACCAAATTTTATACTCTGTTATGATTTGCATTGTGTCTATTGTTTCTCTTGTGAAACAAATTTGGTTTAAAAAGAAAATGAAAATCTAGCAGTCCAGAAAAAAATTGTATAAAATACACATAGTCAATCCATGTCAAAATCATTTGATGACAATAAAAGCATAACTCATTATTTGACTTGCTTCCTCATTATAAAGCTACCTCCTCCATACCAATTCATTTATAGCCAGTTCAAATTCACTTTGAACCAGACGCCTGCATCTCTTGAACAGGTAATGATAAAATGCCTTTACCATCTAGTATGGTCTAATATTCTGTCATATTGAAAGGAAAGTCGTAACGAAATATTTCATTAGTACCACGGACAACTGACATTTGAAAAAAAAATTAGATTGTATTCTGTTAATCTTTTTAATTATTTTTTCTAATTCTAAATGGTAAATTTCGAATACGTTTGCATTTAAAAAAATCAGGTTCTGATTTCCTGTCGGAGAAATGAAATCCTTTAACATCTTATTGTGTTCATTATCCAAATAACAAGAATGTGCCTCGCAAATCTGTGCGCACGTCTCTTTATACTGATTTGTTATTTCTTTTTCCCTCTCATCTTCGATTTCAATTACTATCCCCTCATTTTCCTCGACCAGTCTCATGGAATTAAAATCCCATAGTTCCGTATTCCATTGTATAACTTCTTTTGTAAAGGATCTTAGAGGAATAAAATCCTTGTTTCCGTGGCATAACACATTGATAACTGCTCCCTTGATACCTTCACTAATCGTGGTATTATCAACCCTAAATACACAAAAAATATTTAGGGGGCTCTATAAGTCTTATAAATTATCTGATTAGAGATATATTCCCCGTAAACTTGATCTATTTAAGTGAAATCGTCCCCTTTAAATTATCTGGAAACATTCGGTGTTAAGATGGTTTTATACAAGTTACGGTCTTACATGGACTTGAACGTCAAATATAATATTCAAATATGGATGAAAAAACCTTTTATTAATTATTAAAGTTCTTTTTAAAGCTGTCATCTTTTACGATTCTTAGTATTTCAGCAAAGTTGTAATTTTTTTGGTATTTATGCAAAAAAAAAAAATCGCACCCTCTGAAAATAGATTTTTTAAAAAAACACATTTTTTTTCCCTTTTTATTCGAAGGCGGTGACATCGACGTAATATGTATGATATTTTCGAATATGGACATATCATGAGTATTGTGTTAATTATGTGTCTTTTAATACTATATAATCTATTAACAATGTCGCTTTAATATATGTAGGAGGTGAAGCAAACTGATTTTCTCGTACTTTAGCCTCTCGATAGTGTGAGAATATCGGATAACGCATACCGAGAGATGTTCCATATAAAGCTCTAGTACTGTAAAAGTGGTTATATTGATGGGTTGAAAGTTTGACGATTTTAGTGTATTATAAAGATAGCGAGTGGAAACTTTGACGATTTACCAGTATTTGTGTGCTCTTTAACAGGAATATAAAGTTGACGAGTGATATCTTTGACGTCGACAATTGTCAGAAATTCATCATATTCAACGTTTCCACGTCGTCAAAGTTTCCACTTATGCAGAATACTGTAGAAACGTACGATTTTGTAGTGGCTAAATTTTCTTGGGCTTGGTGGATACCTCTCATCCATGATATAACCTCTTCCTGACATTGATAAACTATGGTCACAAAGACATAGTTTCGTCGGATCTTATGAGAGAATTTATGAAAGGTCCCCTCGAAACTTTAAAATTTTAAGATATCCACGAAAATTGGCACCCACAATTTTTTTTAATTCTACGAACTTTTACACAAATGATTCATTCATGTTTTTAAAAACCTTCTCCAAACTTGAAATGTATGTTTAGAATCTTATTTTCAAGAAATTCATTTCGTCTTAAGTTTCTATAGGCCCGTACAACCGTATCTAAGAGAATGAGATACTTTTACATTAATATTTTAAAAAACAAGTATACGTTTTCTAAGTTGCAATTAATTTTTTCATATTACATTACACTTGAACTCGTTTTAATATGGAACTCATTTGCTTATACTGAAATAAAACCGATATCTTCACAAGAGTGCGCTGCTTCTATGGTTATCGCTTTTGAAAAATGACGGTGCATGTATATACGTAAATGAAATGCAGCGCTTAAAACAATATGACATTGAGGGAACAAAGAATAGATTTCTAATATCACTTCCTCTAACATTGTTTAAGAAATCCCACTTGTTTCCTGATTTCAGAATTTCTCTACAGTTATGTTTTAAATTTTTTTTTTCAATCTTCAAAGATATGAAAAATAGTGTGTTTTAACATCATTTTCATTTAAAAGCAATGCAAGCCATTCAAAAATGTTTTCTTTTACAATCTTGCATCTTCTTGACAGAAAAAACTATAAAAGGGATTGTTTGGTAGCTGAAGTTTTTTTTAAGAATGAAAAGAATTCAATTCTTAAAATATAATATAAAAAAACAAAACTAAAAACACATTCATAGAATTTGATAAATCTTCTGAATTCTCTCTGGTTAATATTAAAAAGATGCATTGGGTCTTTGGTCTGCCTTGTGTTCGACATTTTCAGAGGGCTTTATGTTATAGTGTGAAAATCAAAGAATTATGGTTATTGTTATGAAAAAATACAGAAGCGTCTAGTGTATTAATCCGCGTTGTCACTAAGTATTAGGAAGGTCTGTTATGGAATTTCTATTTTGAAAATAATACAATTGTTTGTTTATCCAATATACTTTATTAGACTTTATGCACATTTCCATCTATATTTCTCACCAAGTAAAGTTTCTGTAGCAGTTGATTTCACCTTCGTTTATATGCTCTGTATATCAAATATATCATATTTTTTGAAATATTTAAAAAGTGACTGACAAATGAAAAAAAAAATCGTCCAATATAAAAATTACTCACTAGTTATATTTCATAAGGTTGGTTTTTTTGCTGATCTAAGAGAGATTATTTTACTTAGTTATGTGATAAACATGCACATCAAAACAGGTTGCTTTCAACATCATTTACTTTCTATTGGTTCGCATTTTTATGCATTTTTATGTTATGCAATTAAAGACTTCTCAGAGTTTGAAACCATCGCATGATATAACATGTGAAAGAAGAGGGCTTACATAGATGGTGATTGGTTTCCAATCCCAACAGTGTTTCTTTTGAAAAATTTGTCCAGTTGATCAAATATTCAACTTCTCCGAATACAGTTTAAAACCTACCACTTTTTTATGCACAGGACTAACAGGGCATCGTACAGAAAGTATCTAACAACATCTGAAAGAAGCAGTTCCCTCGTAGGATAATTTGTAAGAATAAACAGGAAACATATCACATTGACGTCTTTTTGCGATATCAAAACCAATGATAAGTAAAAGATATTATTGGTAATTATCGACATGTCATCCATTCAGAAGAGGTAGACTCAGCCAGGCTGGCCAAAGACAAATGATTGATTCCCAGGAATCGGTTATTGTAGCGGAGTCCCTCCCACTTCCCACGACAGGATCGATTACGACAACGTAACTATCTTATAAAGAGTTGAATTTCATTTCTCATGCATAAATACATTTTGCTTTCAACGTATAGGTGCTTCTAAAACTTTATGCAAGAATTATGTCAAAGAAAACTGGAACTATGTGACCACTGCGTTTTTCTGCAAAGCAGTGGAGAGTATTATCATCTGTAAAAAAAGTAAAGGTCTTGAAGCGAGAGTCTTATTTTTTGAAGTGAAGTTGACAATTCAAAAATGAGTTTTTACGTATTTTTATACATCCTCGTAGCACTTCTTAACGTCTGCTGCATCAGTAAAGTTCTATCTATTGGCCAAAATACAGACAGCTCCTCACAGGTTTCAGATCAAGAAACGGACGACACGGCAGTAACAAAACGGCGATATGGAGACGATGATTTTCAAAAACGTCTGCGATACTTCATCGGCAAACGAGCAGATGCAGAAGACAAAGAAGAAGAAAAACGCATGCGATATTTTCTCGGAAAACGTTTTATTTTGGACAGTGATGTGAACAAACGATTACGCTATTTTCTTGGAAAACGAGATTCTTCGGGCGAAGATAAGAGAATGAGATATTTCCTTGGAAAGCGTCAAGACGGTGCGGCGGACGAAGACCTTGAGAAAAGAATGAGATATTTTCTTGGGAAACGCGGATCAGGAATTGAAATTGACCCTGCATTACAAAAACGAATGCGTTATTTTCTCGGTAAAAGAACGAGATACTTTCTAGGAAAACGGGCAGACGACGGGACACAACAGAACACGGAATCTGATGACGAACTCTCAAAACGAATGAGATATTTTCTGGGAAAAAGGGACGGAACAAGATATTTTCTTGGGAAACGATTAAGATATTTCTTGGGATAACGGTTACCTGTAAGTCTTCTATCGTTCCAAAACGTACTTTTGTTGTTTCCAAGGTATCTGCTCAAATTGACAAAACAATTCGAATGTTGACTTTGTTTTGTTTCAATATTTATATTGTTTCCGTGAAAGAACTATGTAATAATAAGATTTTGCACGGAATCTGAATTGTTATTTCACTTTACATTTAAACCAAATTATTTTGTATCAGGTATATATATTTTTGTTAATATTCTTTTTGCTTCATCTTCAAAAAATAAAAGAAACACCTATAGACTGCCTCCGATTTCTTTTTGAGAATACAATGTCGTTTTGATATAGTTAAATGGGATATGTGTTCTTGTAGTGCAGCATTATATCAAAAAATGTGATTAAATGTAAGCATTGCAAATGAATCTTATGTTTTATTACAAATACACGAAAAAATCAAAGAAGTATGTATAAAGGACCTGTAACGTTAAACCTGGAAAGAGAAACGAGTTCTTGATCTACTAATGTCAGCTCTTATAGGTCTTCACCAGAAATGCAATCAACTTCCTATCGACTTTATTCATTTCTTGAAAATTAGTTTTCTTCTTTAAAGTTTATATATTTGAAGTTTGTGGCCCGTTGAAAGCATTGTTTTGCCAAAGAGAGTGATCGTATTTCATGTGGATTCATGAAGGAATTCATCGACTTCTATTCAAAACGATTCATCATAAATGCACGACAATATTACATGTTGTTTGCTTTCTTTAGGAAAACGGATCAGTAGATGATAGGATTTGGCAGGTTCTTTCCTTTAAATGTTATCATTCTGGTCAATTTCAAGGAAAAACTGAAAAAAAAATGGAAATTTTGAATATTTTTTAAAAGGCTTCTTTTCACACTGAATTATTCATGTATTTAAAAAAACAATTCTTCTCTTTTCATTCTCGGTGCAAGTAATCACGATTGAATTTGAGTCACAAATACTCTCTCTCTCTCTCTCTCTCTCTCTCTCTCTCTCTCTCTCTCTCTCTCTCTGTATAGGTAGTTTTATTCAGCTTCATTTGCAAGGTATCGAATGTTAGTGATAGACATAGATAGAGTTTGAGTGTACTTTTCTCGGATAAAACAATTGGGAGAGTTTGATATATATTATTGAACCCATACAAGTCTATTGTACCTAAACAAAAAATGTATGTTTTTATAGAAACAAAATTTTCGAAGAGATTGTTGAGAGTCTATATAATTAAGCTACGGAAATTAAGATTAACATTTTCTCATTTGAATTCACAGCTTCTTCATTTGAGTTAAGTGACGAAAAATTTGGAATTTTACCAAAGAGCATGTTCATCGTTTTGTATTATTCTGCAAACCTATATAAAATTTGTTCTGTTAACGTTCTAGAGAAGTGATTAAGTTAAAAGGTTTATGAACCTAAAATATCTCTACTCTATCATGTCTTTGGATAGAAACCTTTGTCAAGTAAACGGTTAAATATTGCTACAATTCTAACT
>PRKT01000081.1:711170-755399 GCA_003671525.1 Saccostrea glomerata | reverse complement strand
GGGGGGGGGGGGGGGGATCCTACTCTAGAATACGAGGGAAACCTGGCTATGGGGGAAACCCTACTCTACAACACCGGTACTCGGTACTCACAACCTTTGAGCAGTTTGTGTTTTTTTTCGTAACAGCATTTACTGCAACACTGGATCTTTGTTAAAAAAACCGGTTTCTTCCGAAGGACCGGCGACTAAAGTATCAACCCTTTACAGAGATTCCACAGTACAAACGCTCTAACCACTTTGCCATAACAGTGACCTCCCCATTGCATACCTAAAATAATATATTCTTCCTGTGACTGTTTTCTTGAGATTTTGAATAAAAATATCACATACTAGTAAAGACTGATACCCAGTGAGTAGGGGGTAAATCTCAGTTCCTAAACGATTATTTAGCCAAATTTCCAGCTAGTTTCTTTGCTTATTTGCAGCAGCGTTGTCACACACAAGAAAACTTACTCAGATACCTGTATTTGGACTTTCCTCACAGAAGAGATGCTGAATTTTCCTCCAAACAATTTTAACAACTAAAACCCAACATTGATTGTCCTTTTCTTATGAGATTTGTGCATTATCTTATGAACCTTTATAGAGATAACCTGTTTAAGACATAGTTGGGGCTCTAATCGTTCTTTGCAATAGTTAAAAATCTTCTGAGCCCACTATTTATTACTGTTCTTCCGTAATGAAACACGATTTCTCTTAGGCATCTGTTAGGAAACAGGGTACCCATCTGATATAGAAATAGTTTTAGATTCATTGATTCATTTCTTCTTATGAACTGCATGATCTGTGATCATGAAAAGAAAATTGTATCTTACCATCATTTTTCATGGTTAATCTGGCATTAAACTTAACAGATATTTTTTGGTATTATTTAAGATTTTTATCCACTAGTTCAACTTTGACACCCCTTTTTAATATTTTGATTTTTAATCCCTAGGAACTATGTACAGCGAGACAGGGTTGGCGGTCCAGATAAAAAACCATACAGTTCATATCGATTCTCACGGACTTTTTGCAATGAAACACAGTTTTAACCTCTCTTTTCATCTTCTCACTCATTTATTAACAGTTTTCAGGTCAGGGTAGTTACTTTGCTTACTTTCAAAGCAAATTTCTTTTGGACGTATGTAAACTAAAACACGCACGTTAGGATGATTATGAGTTTTTGAAATACTTCTCTACTGTGATAAACAGATTTTTTATTCGGTATTTTCATGACTTATTGAAAGACTCCATAGCTCATTTTTATCATTATTCAGATTTGTCACTATTTTGTTTTTTGAATTTATTTAACTTTATGTTCAGGGATGTATCAACCTTTTCTGAAATTACGACCACTATTGGAATAATTAATAGTTGTTGGATGTTCATTTCAAAATAGAACACATTCTGCAACCACTTTTGAAAAAAGTTCACTATTTAAATAATAATTATTTCAATAGTGATTTAAGAACAGGTGATACAAACAGACTTTTGTCAAAAAATATGAAAATAACAACTTGAGTCATGTTTTAATGAGTAAAATAGATAAGTTTCACCACATAATTTTTAATTTTTTATTCAAATTTGTACAAAAATGGGATTTGAAGTGAAAAAATATTTGTATAGATTAATAAGGATGGTTTCAGAGAAGCAGAATTTTGAACATCATTGAAGGTTTAGAATTTCTTAACATCGTAGAAATTGATTCTTTGCATCATTTTCAATTAAATTAGGCCAAAAAATATATATCAATCCAGGCATCCATTTTTTGTTTGTATCATCTGTCCTTAAAATGCAATCAATAACCAGGTAACAACCACTTGAAATTATGTTCCCTAATGCAATAATTATCAAAAATGGTTAAAATGCTTTTAAAAATACAAACCATATTTAATCCACTATTGATATAACGTTCACTATTGTAATAATCATTGTAAGACAAAAATGAATTCAAAAATTTTCACATAATTTAAAAAATGCATACTCTCAGAATAGCGATTTGAAAAATTGAGATTATAGAGTGTGTAACTTTGAAATGCATTGTAAATTTCTTATATATTTATATGTACTTAAGAAAAACTTTCTTCACGGATAATTTTCTTTTACTTATATCTGAAATAATAAATCTGTTGAAGCTTTTGATAGCCACAACCAAATCATAAAGAATTTAAATAATTCTTATTTTCGACTAGAATTATATATATATATATGCATTCTAATAGTAAAAATTCATGAAGAGACATTGGGTCACATCGCCAACACTTATTCTTGCTGACAATATTAAAAATTGATTGATAATTTTTTTCAATAGTGGATCTTCTTTAATTAATAGTGGTTTATTGAAATGATGACCGTTACTGAAACAATTATTTCAAAAGTGATAATTACTGGTTTTGGTTTTTTGATTGATTGATTGTATATTGTTTAACCTCGAGAATTTTTCACTCATTTGGAGACGCCACCACTTGCCGGTGGAGAGTTGCAAGTATTGTCCTAAACTCGGCACTCAAAGCAATTGAGCTGGGAGGGATTTTTTCGTGCCAGCACCTACTGTGACACAGGTCCGCGGTTTATACGGTCTTATCCGAAGGACCGATCTCCACTTTCCACAATGGGATTCGAACCCGATACGCAAGGATCAACTCCTTACTTCGCGACTTTAGAGCAGACGTTCTAGCCACTGCAAAACGCGGGCGACTGGTTTTGGTAGAAATGCAAATCAACCACTGTTGAAACTGTCATTTCAATAGTGAACGTTATTTTAATAGTGGTTGCAATCTGTGTTGCATCGTGGAATGCTTACATATGTATCCAACCATTATTGAAACAATCATTCCAATAATACAAGTTATTGATTAGATTAGATTAGATTAGAAACAAAAGCATCATATATATATATATATATATATATATATATATATATATATATATATATATATATATATATATATATATATATATATATATATATATATATATATATATATATATATATATATATATATATATATATATATATATATATATATATATATATATATATACATATAAAGCTACATGTTGAGGTTTGCGTTTTGTAAATTTACACAATTTGATACATGATGAGTGGATGCGTTAAACGTCTATCACTTATTGTGTCTTACGTAGCTGTTGTTATTAATTTCCAATAATGTCCAATTTGACCCATTTAGTGGGTTTAACATATAATTAGCAATACATAAACCATATATGTACTTTTTCCGTAGAAAAAAAATTGGTTATAAAATGACATTTATACAGTCTGTTTTTTATAACATTTGTACGGCTCAGTGGCTTCGTATCGATAATGAAAAAGAAGTACAACTTGAAAAAAACATGACGAACAAAAAAGAACCATTGTCCAAATTCGAAAATCCTATTTCGTAAAGGGGAGAGATGGAGGAGGTTTACCAGATAAAATTGATTTAACAACGCTACAAGAAAAGATAGGGAGGTAGCGAGCCTTTCAATGAATATTTCTGGTAGTAATATGTTTTTTGTCACCCAAATTTTTCCCATAACTTGAAAACTTAAAATTTCATTCCCTATTGTGTTTACATAAAATAACTTTTATTTGTCAACATGAGACAATCAGTTATGTTCTCCAGTGAGTCTGAGTTCATTTGCAATGAAAGACAGAACAACTTCTGTTTGTGAGAAAGGTCATTTATTCAATTTATCATAAAATAAATTTGATCAAATGATGAAATTAATGTCAAACATTGATTTACCAAAAATAATTGAATAAATGACAATAAATTTGCAAAGGTGGGGTTAAAAAACCGCCAAACAACAGAAATACATGTACTAACATTTTAACATAAGTAAAAAATAATGTAATACAATTATAATTTGAAACACAGGGTAAATGATAAAATGATAAAAGTACAATTTGTAACACAGGTTTCATAGAATAACAAATTCAAGTTGTGAAATGGAAAGAAAAAAAAATATGTTATCTTTTGGAAAAACTAGGAGCCCCCACTCCTTACCCCTGCAACAAAAGGGGAAAAATCATACATTGATTGAGTATTTTAAGGAATGACGTCATGATGAACCAACAAAATTGATACACCCTTTGTCATTTACGATGTACACCTTGAATATAGAACGACAGAAACATATTTGAACACAATTCAAATGAAAATGACATTTTGAAAACATGATATGGAAATATCGCTAATGAGTATCGAATAAATTACACGTGGAAACATAATACCTAACAATTTACTTGGTGGAGAAACACACCGAGTTATGTTATATCTATCATCATCTTCTTTAATGAATCGGTGGTTGCTCTTTTCATTTTTAACCTGAAATAACAATTTTAACGATGTATGCTTGTTTTTTGAAAACTTTGATGTACATTGTTCCCTAACGTAAACAAAATCAAATGGACGCAGATCGTCCTTTTACTACAAAATTCATTTTAGTTTTGGCTTTTATGATAGTATAAACAACTATCTATGATTCTTTTGAGTGAGGTCTATTAGACTAATGGTCGGTCATATCAAAAGATCTAAGCATTTTAATTACAGTCTGTCCTGTTTGAACTACTATATATACAAAACGCTCTCATCATTATACTGAGTGCAAAAGAAGAACATTATAAGTATACCCAAATTAATTGGTTTTTTTTCTTCAAAAAGCATGTGTCCAATTATTTTTTAAATCGATTGGATCTGCCAAACTGATCAACTTTTGTGTTAGACCAGGACAATTAAACCACACACACACACGCACAGACACATCAAACGCACACCTACACACCCTCAGAGAGAGAGAGAGAGAGAGAGAGAGAGAGAGAGAGAGAGAGAGAGAGAGAGAGAGAGAGAGAGAGAGAGAGAGAGAGAGAGAGAGAGAGAGAGAGAGATTTAATCCAAATATCTAATTCGATTTCGCCGAATGTCTAATCCGGAAATTCGTAATTTGGCAAACAACATTCACTTATTATTACCGAGTAAAAAGATATTACATCGACTAAAATTGAACAATTCTGTAACTAGATTTATGCTTTGCCTGTGGATAGTTTTATTGTGTTGAAGACGTCTAGTATTATTACCGGAAGTGTCACGTCAACTTTCCCCACGGGTCGCTAGAGTCAATAAAGAGTTTTATAACATAATGTTCGGAAAAATCTCTATTCAAGTGGTCTGCGCTGTTTTGAAATTGGACTTGGTTCAGTTTCTACAAATAAAGGTTATAATAAACCCCAACTGGTTGGCGCTTCCTCTTGTAAGTAGGGAGTTATTGTACTAAATGATGTGTAGTTGATTATTAGTTCGAGTAGATAGATACACAGTGAATAATGCAATGAATTTAAGAGAAGAGGGTTCATTCTGAAAACCGAATACTAGGCTACATTCTGACAAGGAAGAATATTTTATTCGTTATTACTTGTTAAAACGAGTATGTTTATGTATCTAGTTATAAAGATATTATTATCTAACGACGAGTTACTTATTTCGTTATATTATGAAAATAAAACATCTAAAATATTTTGCAGTGATTAGAACGCGTGCTGTATAGTTGTGGATTATTTTAAAGCTGAACACGATTCTTTAAAGGAATATGTCCGCCATTTTGATCGGACTATTGATATATCTGAGGACCTCTATATAAAGCGGGTGATTTAGTCACTGTTCAGTTTAATCAGTCGTCACCGGTGTAGACGGACGTACATGTACTTGTATGTCATACAGCACTCCGTAGCGACAAAAATGTATATTTCCTGGAGGAAAGTAAAATATCAAAGAAACTTTATATAGTTGCACAGGTCAGTCATGTATACAAACAATATTTAAAACAATTACACGTAACTGCAATACAATTTTAACAAAGGGAATGCAAGATAACCAGCACAAACAAGGATCGCCATTCCATCCCGATACTCGTGTGAATAAAACAACAGTCAGGTGTAAAGAATGCGAAGAATTTATATTGTATTGCAATTACATGTATCTGTGTTTGTTTTACTGCACTGACATGTACAGCTATTTGTCATAAGTTTCTTTGCTATCTCACTTTCCTGCATTAGAGGAAGTATTACAATTTTTTTTTGTCTCTACCAAGTCCTGCAAAGCATTCGTCCGTCTACATCGGTGTCGACTGTTTACACTGAACTACAGCCCTATTTATAGGGGTCCTTAGATATAGCGATAATCAGATCAAATTCACGGACACGTTCTATTTACGAATCGTGTTCAGCCTTAAGCTTAAATAATAAATAAGTAGTTGAAACATGTGTATGTTAATAAGACAAAAGATATGTCAATGTACAATTTATGAGGTACAGATGTCTACACCTGTATAACAAATTGTTCATTGTTTCTTTTTTATTGAATTGGAAATGAATAAAAGCGACTGTCATTTAGTAAAGGTAATGGCTGGAGTTTTCATTGAATTTCTTATCGATAATTACCAGTCAGTATCAACAAAAATCAACGGATAAATTCAGATAAATCTATTGCATCTATTATCTTGTTATAACGAGATGAACTCAAAACGAAATATTTAAAAGTTATTTAATGATACCTAGTTCGTTGTTAGTAGATGGCTTACTCATCATTACGAGATACTTATCAAACTAGAACACTGAACGTCGCTCACTATAAAGAGATAAATAGCTCATATAATGTGATAATTTTAAAAATCTTGCTATCGAGATACTAACTCTTAATATTTATAAAAATTTCTCCTTACGTAAAATATTTTTTTTGGTTTAAATCTTCACTAAAATGAAACACAATTCGTAGTTTATATCAAAATCATGCAGGCTTTTAACAGGATAGATTTTAACAATTCATAAACATATTACAATTTATTGAAATACAATTTCCCCATTTATTATCAAGAATTTCAAAAATATTTTATAGTAATTTTAGCGTTACCGAGTTCAGAAAAGGGCATATCACAAACTTTGGAACTTTCTTAACATTTCAACAATTTTCATGTATGTGCATGAGACACTTTTCACGTACAGTTCATCTATAGTTTCATGATATTTATTGTTCTTATTCAAACATATTAATCACACGGATCTTTTCACCTTTGAAACATTATTATTATTATATCTTCAATAGAAAGTCTTATTCACGAAAATAATGATATGATTTCAATATACATGTACATGTAAATAAATTAAGGGCAATTTTTTCTTTGTGGAGGAAACAATTGAGACCTGGAAGTAATATGAGTTGATCTCTTATTTCAAAGAATCCTCGACTGAAGGGGGGGGGCATAATATTCCTACGTATTTCATTATTTTATGCTCTTAAAAACTACTCCCCTACACAATCAACGTACCAGAGAGAAATAGCCATAATTAGTTGAGTTGGTTTGTATATTAACGTACAGCGGAACCATCATGACAGAAATCATTTCCGCCGAAACCCAATATCATTATTTTTAATTATATCTTATTAATGAATAGTCGGTTTTCTGTATATTCCTATCATTAATCATTCCTAGAATAGGATATGTTAGTACAGTGATCAGTGGTTAGACCTATTAACATCCAAAGTTTTCACATTCTCTACATCTGTACAAAGTCTAATTATAGGAAGAATGGAATATTATACAAGCCAAATGGATACTTTTTTGTGATTTTTTCTTCAATTAAAACAACCATTTCTGAATTTTTTTATAGAGTAGGATTATTTATCCGCCATAGAACAAATTTTTGTTCATCATTGCATTTGCTTATTCTAGTAACGTTTCCTTTGTTTGTCGCTACGCGTAAAGACACTCCTAGTGGGTTTATCTTAAGTAACACACAATAAAGGGTTGCTGTAGTAAAACCATTCAAATCTGTCAACGGCAAAAATATGGCCGACAAAACATAAATGACTACCCAAGTCGAAGTTGCGAAGAACAAAAATAACTTCTTTATGTTAAAGCATCAACATTCTTTAGTAAATACAAAGATGAAATCGGGCTGTAATGAAAAATAAAAATAATTTAAGACAGGAAATTAATTTGAAGTTCTTTTTGTTCATTTCTCTACATTATGCATTAATAAGGAATGTATCGGGATTACATGTCGACTCAATCCTTAAAAATTAATTCACATTACAACAGAAATAAAATATCATTGGCCACTTTTAAAAACATGCTATTAAACTTTTTAAATCCATCTTTTGAGATGCATTTTAGAAGATTGCTTGGAAGGAAAGCTTTTAAAATGGTTGAGAAAGTTTTGCTGAAAACTGAGAGCGTGACTATGATTTTGAACTCGAAAGCAATCAAAAATTCTAAACAGAAGATATTTTGGAAGATTGTTAACAAATTCCTTTAAAAAGTTAATGAAATGGTTAAGGGAATATATTTCCTTGAATGCCATCTGAAATCTGTGAGCAGTTGAATAGGTCTAAGATTTCAAAATCACGTCTTCTTTATTTTTGGGAAATCTCTACTTTCGTCAGGTCTCAAAAAACAGCTGCATGAGGGACACAAAGATACCCTTGTCCCTCACCGTTAAAAGTCCCAATTTCTCTAAGTCTGTAATTAATACAATGCCCTCTCAGCAAAGTCAATTGTTAATTAACATCTTTTTCACAAATGTTGAAACTAGCACTTTTTTTTACTTAATTGTCTACGGTTTTTCTTTAAGAACGATTATGACAAGAGTGTAAAAGTCGTAAGGAAATACGTACATGGTACCTTGTTTCTTATTTGATGTTTTCTCTGCTTCATTCATTTTGAGTTTGATAACTATAAGTCATCTTCGTTTTAATTGAAATTTTGGTGACTCCTTAACATTTCTCAAGTATAAGGACCAGATTGTGATTTAGTTATTAACATGACCCCACCTTTATGGGTGCTATAGTCTTACTTAACTTAAATCCTTTTTTATTAACTTTCTCATCTCGCACTCTAGTACTGGTCAGAAATAATTACTAGATTTTCATTTCTGTGAAATCATGATACCATTTTTGTACCAACACACGCCAATTTCTCCTCGAAAAGGAAAATCATACAAAGCTCGTGCTGAAGAAACGGGGAGATGAAAAATTTGAAACCAGAATATTCGATTTAATCACTGAAAATTAGGAAGAGAATATTCCTCACAATCTTGATCAAGGATTCCATTTACCAGTAACAAAAGAATAGTTTTTCCTAAATAAATCTTCAATTAGTTTGGCGGCTTGGATTCTCTCTGGGGTTCGTACTTCATTGGTTATAAATCTTACACTAGGTCTGATATCGTGATGAATAAAATGATGACCAAGTATTTAAGCAAATGAAAGTTTTGGATAGTTAAATTTGAAATTAAATAAAATCTTAAGAATTTTTTTCTTTATTTATTCAGCTTATTAATTGAGAACAAGTATTTCCATGCATGACTACAATGTTTGGTCTTCAATAAATTTTACAAGATAAACTTGTTAAAGTTGTACCATATCATATATAAGTACATGAACTTTAGGTAATATGCATATCCATTTTGCATGATGCATTTTATACCGGTATATCTAAAACGTAACCGTTTGTTATAAATTCTTTTGGAAAACTTGTGTTTTTCTAAAAACTTGAATGGTGTTTTTAAAACATCAACAACATGTATTTACCTTACAATTAGAAATTAATAATCTTTGCAAAATCTTTGCAAAACACATGTATACATTCATGCATTTTAAGGGGGATATTAGTTGTGCTTATATACAATGTAATTAAGTGGGTGGACTTTATTGAGTTGACTTAAAGTGTAGGTGGATATTCATTGCCTGCCATTATCCTCAATTCAAGGTAAAGAAATCGGTAAAAGGTTTTTACATCAATTCTGGTATTCATATTATTAAATAAAATAAATGAAATAAATAATTTACCAAAAAGAAATAAGACAAGAAATGCAGGCAAGATTTACAAAGGAAAATGGTCATTGATCGCTCCGTTCCTTATTGATATGTATCAGAAAAGTACTCGTGTCGGTGGACCTGACGTTCATTGGCAATTTTCCCCTAATCACTTGACAAGAAATGGCTGTATTCTTACAGAAAATTGTTCTTTGTGTGGCACAAAGCATAAGTAAACTGATCACATTCCTAACACAGGAACCTTATTAAACAAATAGATACAAATCTTGGCTTTCCGCTCATTTTTGGAATAAAGCTGTCCATGGGACAAAGGCCGTTCGTTGTGCTAGACAATGTCAAGCACAGAACCAACCGTACGAGAGTTATTGTTGGATTTTGTCAGAAGAAGCAATCAATCACAATGACTATTTCCGTAATGTTACTTTATAATGGCCTTGTATATTTTCGTAATGTTTCCGAATGGTAACTGTGGAAATGCAAAATAATAATCGTGTTATCTGATATGACAATGAATCAAAAGGTGTCGCAATTGCGATTCATTTTTACTGCGTCGGTATCAATTTTTTTTTCTCTCAAAGGTTTCTTTAATCTGTTGTTTGCGATACCCTAGACATACAGAAGTCACTGCAAAAAGAAAGATCGTCTCTTGTTTAAGAAAGGGAAAACACATAACTGTTTGCACGGGATGTTTAGAATTTGTAAAAGGATAGATAAAATATTACTATATGCCTAGAATATTCCTGTGACAATTAAGTTCCTGTAATAATTATTTTGATTATACTCAGTGACAAAAGTGAGTTTAATTTCTATACATTTATACTAATTTTAACTTGTTATTGTTCATTTCAGTTTGGAGATTAAAAGATGACATTTAAAATGCGATGAGAGTATACATCGAATTTCCAAATTGAAGATCTTAAATGATAAAAAAATGAACTTTTCGTTTCCTATGGATTTCTGAGTGAATATGATAGAATATAATTTCTAGGATCTTTTAATTTTAGTT
Organism: Saccostrea glomerata; assembly: GCA_003671525.1. Classification (NCBI taxonomy): domain Eukaryota; kingdom Metazoa; phylum Mollusca; class Bivalvia; order Ostreida; family Ostreidae; genus Saccostrea; species Saccostrea glomerata. Next base: position 744,578 of record PRKT01000081.1, on the reverse strand, counting down.
GACACTTTATAATTTATGCTCTTTTTTGTAAAGATATGAGTCATCATGTTCATACTACATGTAATGATTTATAAATATTTAAAAAATATGAATTTGTCCCCCAATGATGATTCGCTTTTAAGTGCATTAGTTGGCAATTTTAGATTACCGTTCCACAAAATTAATGCATGGATATATCAATTCATGAAAGAAGTTCTGATGTCTAATAGACAATATTGGACAAAGAGATAAATCATGTAACTTTCATTTGATGACCCTAATTACCAATTACAAATATTTACACACTCATGCCTAGATTTCTGTAACCATTCAGTGTTGAAGTTCTGTGCAAATACAGATCCCAATTGGCGAATTATAGTGTCATTAATCAATCCATAACCAGAGCCCACTAGCCTAACTGATCGATAAGCTATAGCAGAACTTTATGATACAATCAGTCAACAAAATTGTAGAGGTCTTTCTGTTTCATTAAATTCTTTGCTACTATACCAATCTAATCGACAATTTATGAAGTTCATTTAACATGAAATGAGCTTCAACGTCTCAAAATTTGCATTAAGGGACGTAAAGTATGTAATTATGGTATTACGAGGAGAGATGCACAATTTGATATCCAAAAAAGCAACCTTTCTAAAACTTGATTTTGTATTGAATTTTCCCAGTTGAACAGTTTTCAAGATTTCCACTTTCAGGGACTTGATTTGAATTTTATGCCAAGTCGTGTGTTATGCATTTTTTATTGAATTAACAAATGCTTCGCATTTTATTTTTAATTAAGTCAACACTCATTTTAATTTCTAGAGAAAGCCCATCGTACTTTTAGATTTAACAAGCAAATTAAAAAAAAATACAGATTAAAGCCTGATTCATCTTTTACATATAAAATGTGATTGACAAAAAGTGATTAGTTCTTTCAAAACATTATACTTATGAATTTTTCATGATATGCTGATTTTTCTGTTTAGCTTTTTATTAAAGAAGAAAGAAAATCGTTAATTTGTTACAACTGAATATGGGAGAAATATATTCAGTCTTTTTTTTTTGTACCTTAGTAACTGTAGTCATTATTTCCTGTAAGATGCATCAAATGCCTACATGAGGGAAGAATCAGAAGAGATGTTCAATAGTATCCACACACTAATGAGGTAGGTCAGCTGAAGGAAATGTAATTCAAATTGATTCTTCAATGGAAGTAATGAGGTGTGTTATTTTAACGCAGAATAGTCCAGTAGGAGGGCAGTTAGTTACATACTGTAAGTGATATTCCTGGCTGAATTATAAGGATGCTACACACAAAAGATGAAACAAAGCCAGAAAAACAATGTACTACATGTAGCATATAAAGATATAAGTACATGTACTTGACAGATGTCTTAAAAATTTATTTTTCATAAGACCCCTACCGGTGAATTCTGTGGCGTCTTTAGGTTTCCTTTGAGTTTGTCAATTCGTTTGTTTCTCTGTCTATCCGTCTAGCTGTCCATCTGTCTGTCTGTCTGTTTAGCTGTCCCTCTCTGTCAGTCTGTCCAACTTAGTTTTCAGCACTTTTTTCTACACGCTTGCAGATATTGAGATGATTTTTATATATGATAGGTTACAGATCAAGTTTACATTTCTTTTCGCTTCAATGATATTTGATGTGATTACGACCTTTTAAATTTTCAGGGTTTTCCGCGTTTTTTCTTTATGCTTGCAGATATTAAGCTGATTTTTTGTATGTGACTTAACCTTGATGAGTTATAGACGAAGAATGTATTTTATTCCACTTCATTGATTTTTGACGGATTTATGGCAATGTCATTTTTATATTTTATAATTAGTTTTACGATCGGTGTCGTGCTGTACCTAATTAATGTTCCAAACGAGATCGTCATGTTAAAAATCAGTGATTTGAAACTATAAGTGACAAACTAAGATCAAGTTTGATTGTTTTTTTTTGTATATATATATTTTTTTACTGTGTTTATGCAACAAAACGAAGATGTCATATCATTCCTTCTTATGGTACTCTTCTCAAATAAAAAAGCCTCTCATTGACACGTTTACAAAGGCAGAAGAACGTGACGTGACTATAAAATTACCGCAATGTGAAACATAACTTTTAAATAGAAGTACTGCGTCTTTATATAAGCTTCTGGTAGAGGTAATGACTTTGATGCATTTAAGGAAACATTGGTCAAACATGTCTTTTATGTTACACAAAACGCCTACACATATTTTTCAAAAAGTTCTTTTGTATGTTCTTTATCGAAAGTTTATGCTTTGGACAAGTTTCCGAGACCATCTTTCCCATTAAAATATTATCATAAACTTACTCTGTGAAAAAAGCCTGAAAATCAAGCTTTTTAAAAAGAATAGATAAAAAACATATATGTATAGCCCCGAGTGCTAATAACATTGGTATGAACGACGTGATAGCTTGCAAGTGTTAAAGAAGCAGGAGACCTCATCAATAGCCACGTAAAACTTCGTATTTTAATTTCTTCTTTAACGGAATGGTTTTTCTTTCAGACAAGAGAAAATTACTTTGTCAAAAATTATGATTGTCATACAATTTGCTTGAAATCTGAGTTTCCCATCTTATTTCTCGTGTGATTGGAATGGACATAATTTAAGCATTCTGAAGACGTAATTTGACAATGAATTGCGATTATATAATTGTTTATTACTTTAATGGAGGATAACGTTATCTTGGATTCTGCAATATTTATCAAATTACAGAAAACTAATGCTTAATATAAATTTTTACTTTATCTTCGATGGAAAGTGTAAAATGGTAATTTTTCTGTTTCTCTGTATTATCGTACAAGTGGAAATTTTAGCGAGACACAAATAAAGCGAATTCCTCCTTAAAAATTGGTATTTCATTTGTAATGGTTTGGGCCGTGGATATCGGCCTGGATAGCTCAGTTGGTAGAGCACCTGACTAGAGATACAGGGGTCCCGGGTTCGATTCCCGGTCCAGCCATGCATTTTCTCCTCTCCTGTTACAGATTTGATGCCATGACCAGGATGAGATCTTTGGAGGGCAAAAGACCTTTAAGGACGGAGGAATGTGGCGGTCAGTCGGGTTCGATCGCCGGTGGCCAGATAGCTCAGTTGGTAGAGCACCTGACCGGAGTTTCAGGGGACCCGGGTTCGAATCCCGGTCTTGTCCGCTGCATTTTCTCCTCTCCCGTTACATTTTGTGCCGTTGACCACCCTGGAATTGCAGGTGAAAGTCCTGCCAGGGGCAATAAGAACTTTGGCTGTGTCTTCGAGGGCGAAGACAATTTAAGGAGGGAGGAATGTAATGGTTTGGACCGTGGATATCGACCTTGATAGCTCAGTTGGTAGAACACCTGACTAGAGATACAAGGGTCCCGGGTTCGATTCCCGGTCCAGCCATGCATTTTCTCCTTTCCTGTTACAGATTTTGTGCCTTAACCAGAATGGGGTCTTTGGAGGGCCAAAGACCTTTAAGGAGGGAGGAATGTGGCGGTCAGCCGGGTTCGATCGCCGGTGGCCAGATAGCTCAGTTGGTAGAGCACCTGACCGGAGTTTCAGGGGGCCCGGGTTCGAATCCCGGATTGGTCCGCTGTATTTTCTCCTCTTCCGTTACATTTGGTGCCGTTGAACACCCCTGGAACTGCAGGTGAAAGTCCTGCCAGGAGCAATAAGAACTTGGATTGTGTCTTCGAGGGCGAAGACAATTTAAGGAGGGAGGAATGTAATGGTTTGGGCCGTGGATATCGGCCTTGATAGCTCAGTTGGTAGAGCACCTGACTAGAGATACAAGGGTCCCGGGTTCGATTCCCGGTCCAGCCATGCATTTTCTCCTTTCCTGTTACAGATTTGGTGCCATGACCAGGATGGGGTCTTTGGAGGGCCAAAGACCTTTAAGGAGGGAGGAATGTGGCGGTCAGCCGGGTTTGATCGCCGGTGGCCAGATAGCTCAATTGGTAGAGCACCTGACCGGAGATTCAGGGGGCCCGGGTTCGAATCCCGGTCTGGTCCGCTGCATTTTCTCCTCTCCCGTTACGCATTATTAGCGAGATGTAATTTTAACGACTTTTTAAATGATCACTATAGAAGTAATTACAAAAAAACCAATTATTTTTTAGCGTAATCTAATTTTAGCGATCTCAACCCTCTCGCTAATAATGCAAAAAGTTATTCCTCGCTAAAAATTCTACTTATACGGTATATATGTTTGACACAGCTAATTATCCGAGTTATCGTAGGTTGAAATAGTGAGAACAGCATTCAAAAAAAATAGCACACATCCATTCAAACAATACAAATTGAAACAAAACAAACACAGATATCTAGAACATCAGAAAAAGGATCACATAACATAGGGGGAGAGGGTTGAACTCCTTGTCATGACAGATGAAAAGGAAACAGGAAAACCGTAGACTATTCAGTGTGTAAACAATGGCTTTACAATGACAATGTAGTATGAAAAACATCAATCAGGATTTCACTTCTTGATACATGTTGATTGTATTTGCGGACAAGAGCATTCTTTCGACCAAAGAGCTTGCGTAATGATGATTTTGATGGAGACTGTTGATAGTTTTGATTCATCAACTTGTTTGTCATAAACTTTACTTGTCTTAAAATTGTTCTGACGTAAAGCATGTTCTTGCATTTTGAATCAACTGATTCAAATGCATGTGATAAGGGTATATGGCTATATATAATACGAGGGGTGTTCAATAAATAATGTCATCAGGGCTCGGAAAGTACCAAAAAAGCGTTTTTCCATGATTTTGTCATAATGATTTAAATAAAATATTCTCTTTTAATTAAAACACATGTCCGTAACATTTTTATTCAATGTCTGATTGTTTTTAGAATACAGTTTTGAGTATGACCCTTCGTATACTGGAAAATGGCAGATCCTATGATTTGCTGTACTTATTTTTCTCTTTCTGAAAGGTGTTTTCCTAAGTTTGTGTAATGAAACAAGTCAAAGATTGAAAGATCTGGTGAATATTGTTGATGTGACAAAACATTAACTTTCTGTTTACCCCAAAACTCGTTTACTCTTCATGGCCTGTGAGTTTGAAAGCTGTCAGGAAGAAATTTAATGTAGTGAATTTCTCATTCTGTTTCCTTCCTCTCATAAACTTTTCAATGTTTTGGCAAATATTTTGCTTACTAAACTCCTCCAGAATCTGAACTACGTCCCTATATATGAATTTGAGCAACAAAACCGCTTATATATAAGAAACTTGCGTATAAAACTGTTTTTGTGTTCTTGAAAATTTTTGCTCTTCTTAGGCCTTTGTCGTTTTGTCAAGTACAAATTTTTCTAACTTTGATTTGAGGGTTTAACTCAAAATGGATTCAAGTTTCATGATCTGTTTGAATTTCAGAAAAACGTGGATAAAAACAATTTTTGATTTTTTAAAACATAATTGTTTAGATTTTCTACACGCTCTTGTTTTCACTCATTTTTGAAAATATAGGGTGACCTTTGAGTATTAAACTTTTTTACAATTAAATGTTTCTTTAAAACAGTGTGAACTACCCCCAAAATGATGTCTATCAATTTTGCTATGTAACTGAAAGTCAATAAAACATAATCAGTGATAATTTGTTTAATTATCGCTAATATACATTGGTTATTGTATGTCCTTGTTTACAAGGACGGTACCCATTTTTGATGCCCATTATATAATTTTTGTTAATTGAAATCCATCTGTTCATGCGTGTATGAAACAGACATAAGTTGCTGTAAATTTTACATATTTCGGTTAACAGATTTTTGGGAAATTAACAAGTTTTACAGCAGCTTTAATGATGCCTTTAATTTTACTCTAGTTTACTGATTCTTAACAATTCATTTTTAATGTAGTGTCTCTAGTAGCCCTTGTTTTCCAGCTTCCCACAATGAAATTAAGCGATTAAAAGTGGTCAAATAAACTGTTATCAATTTATTAAAGATTCAATAATTAGAGAAAGTCAAGCTTAATGTCATATAATTTCTATGGTGTATGTCATCGAGCTGATGACATTATTTATTGAACGCCCCTCGTAAAGAGACGTTTAAAGTTGTGTTGTTAGGTTAACAAAAACGTCCAATGAAATATCAAAATATGAAACAGATGTGTCAAACTCTGTGGTATATGTATATCTTTTATTTCAAACACACTGAGTTATATCGTGTAGACATACGACTGGAAGTCACTATTGTTTTGTTTATTATTTGTCGAGTTAAAGGCCATAGTAAGTTTTATCTTCTTCTATAAATAAGAATAATTTGAATAAATTTTGCTTCATATGAATAGAAAAATTGGTCTGTTAATAAAGGGGCACCATTAGTACCCTATAGAATTCTGACACGATCTGCTTTTGGTAGACCCGATCTTCAAAAACCACAGTTTTAAAAAAAAAACCACAACCTTTTACTCTTCTATTAAACAAGTTTTTGAGTCAAACCTGAATAAAAAAATTATTAACGGCCTTATTCTTCAAATTCTCGTTTTGAAATTATATTTACTTATTGGAAAAAATGCTGTCAAAAGTAAAATATTGATATGGACATTGATTGTATGGAATCTGTGTTCTTAAATGTTGCTCAAAAGCTGATTATTATAATAATTCATTAATTATATTATGTTCTACGTCCTAATCGAGAAGTTTTTTACTTAATATAGCGACGTCATCCAATCCCAGTGAAGGGCTTTAAAAGAAGCATTTTTCAAAACATAAATGTTATCATACATTTTATTGGAATAAATATTAATGAAATACAATTCCTAACAAAAGCATAATTTTTTGGTCATAATAGTTGTTAAGGCTGCTAGTGATTTTTCCAAAGAATCTATAAATATCAATAATGAAGAAATTTGCCCTTGCAATATCCCTATCAGGGATCAAAAAGTCAAAAGTCATTTATGGCTAAGGTTTACAAATAAATACTGATTTGAATCTCATCGCCTTTGCAAACATGAAACCTGGAAGCACCAAAATGAATGTTAAGTTTACCGAATTAGTTTGTTTTAAACAAACAGACTGTCTTCAACACTTAATCTCCAGTTCAGATTAGAGCAGGGTTCGCGCTAGGATTCGAGTGTCATCGGGTCTTGTATGTCTTCCTGGAGTTCATTTAATTTGACAACTCAGTGTTCATTACTTTTCTCGTCCTCAACTCCAGCGGTAAATCTTCTTTCTGTGTATCATTATCGGCAAAGAAAAATGAGTTTATTCCATTCTACTTGAGAGAACATGGAATACTTGGACAGATTTCAGCATTCATATTTTTTCTTCACCGTCCATTATGAACTATTCTGAGGTATTGATCTCATTCATTGCGGATTCTTGAAATAATTAGAAAGAACGAATTTGATGACACGAACGTAAAACCATCAGATTACAAAAAGTTAACGAAATCTTCAAGCTTCAAAAATGGAATGCTTTAATGACTAACAGGAAATTACCAGCGGTTCAGGAGGGTGAAACAGAAGGATTAGTCAAAGTTCTTCAAGTCTAATTAATAAATTATTTGAGATTAAATTTCGATCAATCTTGCTTGTACTATTATTTTTATATCTAGCAGTATTTCCCTATAATTGTGTTGTCAAATTTGCATGAAGCATTCTTTTCTCTGGCAAGGTTGAGCTTTCATTAGATACTAGAAATAAAATGAAATTTTGTATCTTAGAGATCAGAATACTTTCTTTAACATTACCCATAAAAAGATTCAATAGGAAATTTAAACTTATAATAAATAAAAAGAAAGTTGCAAATATTGAAATATTTAGCTTGTCCGATTTTTGTAAAGCGTAATAAAACAAATTAAAGTTTTAAAAGATCTTATCCTGCAACTACCCCTTGCAATGACCTAATAAGGGTAACCTAATAAACCAAAGCTTTATCCGGTCACTGCCCTAATAAAGCCTCGTGCATGTATTCCGACGTTCTAAAGGCATTGTGACGTCATGTATATTGCAATGTTTACACCATGGCGTCATAGTTTCAACTTCAGAGATGTGCCTAAATCTGTCGGAAATAGCTAGTTTTGGACGTTCAAATGTAAAGAATATGTTGCAGGATAAACAAAATACATGATAACTGTCTTGAAATATAAGCTATATATTTGGGCTCGGGTCGAAAACATAAGAGGGCTCTGTTGCAACCACTATTGAAATAACGACCACTATTGAAATAATTATATCAATGGTGGTTGAGAGTGCATTTCAATAGCAAACATAGTAAGTAACCACTAATGAAATACAACCACTATTAAAATAATTATATCAATAGTGGTTGAGAGGGCATTTCAATAGCAAACATAGTTAGTAACCACTTATGAAATACAACCACTATTGAAATAATTATATCAATAGTGGTTGAAAGTGCATTTCAATAGCAAACACAGTTAGTAACCACTATTGAAATACAACCACTATTGAAATAATTATATCAATAGTGGTTGAGAAAGTATTTCAATAACAAACATAGGTAATAACCACTATTGAAATACGACCATTATTGAAATAAAGATTTCAATAGTAGGTGAGATTCATTTCAATTACAAACATAGGTTGCAACCACTATTAAAATAATGTTCACTTTTGAAATAATAATTTCAATGTGGATTAAATTATGGTTTTAGGTATGAATTATTATCAGCAACTATCAAAATAATTATTTAAGGTAGGACACAATAGATAGGCCAAATTTTTCCTAAAATTCAATTTTCCTGAAACTTTGATATTTTGATCTAGGACACACAATCTCTTTTTATATATGATACAAAAGAAATTCAACCACACATTTTTTGCCCATATAGTCTGGAATATGAAATATGGCCTATCAGACCCCTGTAAAAAGATTGTGAAATCAGACATTAGACTTGAGAATGAGCCTTATTTAAGAATTATCAATTGATCTATTGTAAATTTGTGTAATACTTTTAATAAAGAAATCCTTTTCGTGCTTTAAGTTAGTAAGTTAACTTGATACTGGAAAATTTGAGCAAAATATTAAGTAAAAATAGAACATATGTAGCGTCGGAATTGAAAATTCACAGGTAAATATCCGACAGTTCAAGTTTTCTTAAGAGAAAATGTATAATTCAATTTTTACAAAAAATCAACAGAATGATTCAAATGGGTCCTAGAATAAAATGTGTAAAAATAAAGAAAATTGAACCGGTGGTTTCAGATATATTTGTGATCAAAAAAATTTCAATGGCAAGAAAACTTAAAGATTCAGTAGATGACGTCACAATATTTGACCTTTGACCTCTTGATATGACCCTGACCTTAGTAGTACATAAAGAATGGAGTCTCTTTATATAGGTATCCAAATATCATTCCTCTACTATGTATGGAACAAAAGTTACACTGCATTTTATAACAGACTGTCACATGCTTGTTTATTACATTTACATGTAGTTAGCTATAGCATAAAAACATTCCAAAATGTAAGCTCCAAGGGACCAAAATATAGGATTCTCTGATTTTTTCACAAAATATGTTGCAAACATGCCAAAACTTATTATTATTTTTCTTACAGGGATCATACATTGTTGTCAATATAGTAATATTGTTCTTATTTTCTCCGGTACTTTTTAAGAAATGGGTTAAAATAGAATCCACGGGTGTTTTGTCCTACCTTAAATCACTTTTGAAATTATAATTTTAATAGCTATCTAAATCTTCATTTAAGGAAAGATTTACAAACAAAATTTGGATGCTTGGATTGGTATATTTTTTTTGGTCTGATTTAATTGAAAATGATGTACAAGTAAATAATAAATTTCTAGAATATAAAGAAATTGTTAACCTTCAGTGTTGATCAAAATTTTGCCACACTTAAACCATCCTTATTAATTTATACACTTTGATTATTAATCTATATATTTATCACCCCAAATCCAATTTATGTGAAATTTTGGATAAAAATTTAAAAATTATGCGGTGAAACTTTTCTTTCAATACTTGATCATTATGCAAGTGAAATGAAAAATAATATTGTCAATACTTGAAATGAATCTCACCCATTATTGAAATAATTCTTTCAATAGTGGTCGTATTTCAATAGTGTTTATTACCTATGTTTGTTATTGAAATACTTTCTCAACCACTATTGATATAATTATTTCACTAGTGGTTGTATTTCAATAGTGGTTACTAACTATGTTTGTTACTGAAATGCACTCTCAACCACTACTGATATAATTATTTCAATAGTGGTCGTATTTCAATAGTGGTTACTAACTATGTTCGCTATTGAAATGCACTCTCAACCACTATTGATATAATTATTTCAATAGTGGTCGTATTTCAATGGTGGTTACTAACTATGTTCGCTATTGAAATGCACTCTCAACCACTTTTGATATAATTATTTCAATAGTGGTCGTTATTTCAATAGTGGTTGCAACAGGGCTCGGCAAGCATCGCCCTCTATCACGTTTTCTTACCCTCGCCCAAATATCGCTCATATTTCAAGACAGTAACCATGTATATTATATATATTTTTTAAGACGATATTTGATTCTGAATATTAAATTTGGTTTCAAATATAGTTTTATATAAATTGGTTGAAGAAAATAGTCATTGAATGGATATCAAATCTACGAAGGTCCCTGGCGTTCTTCTTATAATAAAAATTAAGTTAACTTTTGCACTTCTTTGCTTTTGTTTCGGAGTAACATTAACGGAAAACGATTTCATCCCTTTTTAAAAGTTCAGATATAGATGTTTTATTAATTATAAGGTACACATTAGCGTTCTTCTTCTACTTTTGATTGAAGATAAATAAAAAAAAAAATCTTTTATATACCCTTCAACTAATTTTTTTCATTTTCAATTCAAAGATAGGCCTAAACAATTTCTTTCTCTGTTAAGCATCAATCAATTTTTAAAAACCTTAATTACTATTAGTAAAAAACACAATAGTTACAAAATAAAACATGTATGACTTTACAGTCATAAAAATGACATCATTCAAAGGATTCGAATCTGTTAATCTATTTTCTTGGTAGAATAATCTATATTTCAGCAAAATGATGTTGATAAGTGCCTAAATATGCCTAATATGGAATATTGTAGACAAATATTATAAGAATACTGATATAATGAAAAGGTATCGAACAAAATTATCATTTTCACGGGCCCAGAACATGTTTATACATGTAGTTTCATGATATGGGGTATCAAAAACCACGGCGAACAGGGACCATAAACATTGTAAAGATCAGAATGGTCTAAGAGCTAGTATTAATTAAAGTATTCTTGAAAAATTGAAGGAAAAGCATTTTAAGACAAAACAAACTGGAGTGCGATAAAGTCAATTCTATTTATTCTACATGAAATAAGGTGAAACACTCAGGTGTTATAAAATGTGCTAACATTTAATGAATGGAAACGTCTTTATATGCTTTGGAATATATATTGTTGTTCACATGTAAAAGTTCGTGATAAGTAAAAAATATGATGACTCGAATGACTCGAAAATTGCATATTCTTTTTTAATAATCCATTTGTGTTGTCAGCATTTAACTATTTTATACTTTTCTATATTTATTGTCTTAGTATTTAAGTACAAAAAAGTTAAACAAAGATACGTATAAACGATTTTTCTTTTCTGTGGCTGGTGTATTAATGTACTTCCTAAGTAATTTTAAAGACTTTTTTCATCAGAGAGTTGTCAAAGCCACGAGGTATTACATTGTTATATAGTACTCATCATCGACTGCTATCCTCCCTCTCTCTCTCAAATAAAATACACATAATAGTTCAACCATTTATTATTTCATTTTCAATGAACAAGTTCCACAGAAAAAGTATTCACAATTTCTTGGATCGAAAAATTATAAATCATTCTTTTCTTTTCTTTTGCAAGAAAATTATAATTCAATATTTGTTCGATTATTTTTTTTCTTTATTATTTCTTTAAAATATATATACATTGTATATATATTTCAATTTTAGATAAATTAATAATTATGAATAAACAATGTTTCTCCAAAGAAACAACAAAACACAAATGTTTTAATGCCAATGGAAATGTTCGAAATTTATTGTGTTGTTCTATGTACAGAAACGTCAAGCACTTCACAGACTAGAATCCTTTATTACTTAATTATAAATAATTTGTTCTAGATTTTGATATTTTAGCACTTCTTGGAATGCGATTCACTCAGTATGAAATACTTAAGTTTCTGTCTTTTTACTGTATATTTCTCAAAACAGAGAGAGACAGAACTATGAATAAAACTGTATATAAACCTGATATCATATCCACCCGCTGACAAGAACACGATTTACCCTCTGTGGTAACTGTAAAAGAGAACTTGAAAAAATGTCAGCAAATGACCGTGTACTTTTACACATTCAGGTAATACAAGAAATTAAGAAATGTTATCTACATTGACCATTCAAAAATTGAGTTATATTACAGAGGACGTACTTTATCGTGCACGTGGCTTCTGCATTTACTCTCGTACATGTGTATTTCATTCGTATATTTTATTTCGAACGTACTTTAAGGGGTTCACCCTTGAAAATGCTGTCGTTGCAAGAATATGCTATTCCAAATACAGATACTTCAAATTTAGTTTTAATTTTCCAAATAAACCAAAAATAGCAAGAACGTATTTATTATCATGATAGAGATCTGCTATATTGTTTTAGCTTTAAATATTTCAGTCTGCACTTAACGTTTAGCTGTTGGATAAAGAAATATATGAAAATATCAAAGTAAAATCGTAATCCTTTTATTTGTAACTTCCTTCTTTTTACACAGAAGGTTGTTTCCAACCCTTCCTCCCGACAAGCTGTTCGGTTTCATGTTATTGACATTTACATATACTCTAAACATATTTAAAACAATTTTTCACCGATTTTTAACTCATAAAATTGCACTTTAGTCAGATCAACAAAACTTTGAACTTTAAAATTGAATGTTAAGTTAACTACAAGGAAGCAATTCATTGATCTTTCTGGAACCTTTATCTCCCATCATTACGAGACTGAATAAATCTTCAATTTCCGATGTTTATTATTTAATTAAAACATTAAGTTGATTTCAATCAATTTCTACGTTAAAAATGGAAAAGACATGTGACAGTTAAATGATAATTATCTATATTAGAAGCTAATGAAATGGGGCGATGGCTTATTGATTTTACAATTTGTACCGTGTTGATGCAAAACTTTTTATCAAAGATATAGATTTGCATTTAAATTAATAAACACACCTTTAAGGCGGATATGAAAATATATACAATCTATACTAATTTATATTGTAGAAGATTTTAAAATAAAATCTGCAACACAATCTTTGTTGGGTTGGTTTCTTGCAAGGATTATTTAGCTTCATACATTCTTAAATACTGATTTATTTTACATGATGTATGTTCAACACATTCCAAAGTGGGAGTAGGTGCCAAGGAGGAGGAAGCTGTTGACCGGTCACATCCTCCGTAAACCCAGGAAGAGGGAATATTCCATCAATTAGACTAAGCGTTGAATTTTATCAGCAGAAATGTTTCATTATAATTTTGTACACTTTCCAAGATCTTCATTAACTCATGATCAAAAACTAGGGAGAACTTGTTTTGGATACTAGCATTGAATTCTGTTTCAATAAAAGTTCATGAAATGTATTTCAATATGTGAGGTGCTTTAACGTGTTTAATCAGAAAATTATTAAACATGCACTTCATTTTTTTTAATTCTAAACAATGGCCTAAATCCCTTATCAATCAGTTTTTCCCATCTTGGCGGTGCTTTTCGAGAAGTGTGACACTGAATATTTTTCACTGAAGCCCCAGTCACGCGAATCGCGAAGCAATCACAAAGATTCCACATGGTCAATGAAAGGTTTCGATTTTGTTACATGAACAACAAATGTTCATAGCGGTATCAAAATACTCTTGGTCGCAACAGTCTTTGAATATGTACCAGGGAAAGACGCGACATATTTTCTGCAACAATGTGATTCCACTGTCTCCTTTATTTAAATCGCAGGCTTCTTTCTTATGCTTACACCAAAAATATTGACGCTTTGTAACGTAATGGCGACACATGTCTAACAAATCAGTACGGCTGCAGTGTTAAAACTTGCAACTTTTTGTTACCGATAAATATTGATGAAGACTGATTTTTGCCAAGACTATTCCAAGTTTACGTTTTAAGTATTTTCTGGCTAAAGCAGATTTTATTATATCCTTCATTTCTTTTCAATGTAGAACAGTAAAATGGTTGATTTTTAGAAAGGTGTTGTTCATTTTCTATAAGTCGGTTTAATACATGTACTGAGTATAAGATAAAAAATTAATTGTAGCAAATTGCAAATATCGTTTAAGTTCGAAGATTAAAAATTACAAGAACTGTGCCCAACCAGCATTTCCAGCAAACATGGCGTGGCAAAATAATTTTTAATAGTTTTCTCCGCTTCTCGGCACCTAGTCACGAAACCAAGTCCAATCATTGCAATGTCATGGACATGGTTGATTTCTGAAAATTTAGACCGTCAGGGGTTCTGGTGCTATGATAGGGTTTCCCTCGTCAACGTTTAGGTATATACCTCTAATGGAAGATATTTTGGGTACAGAGAAATCATGTTAACACCTTCGTTTCTTCCTTTGGTTTCTTCCCGGTAACATATACAATGTATAATCTTTTAAGGTAGGATTCTTCTCTGGTTTCTGACTAGATGAAACATTCAAAGTATATTTGCTTAGAAGTCTTATATATTGAATTGTAAGGGATTTAAAAGACCATATTTTTCTTTCCTCATCACAACTCTACAACTTTAAATAGAAATAATAAACTGCGTTTGAAAACTAGCAGGGACTATATTTTTGGCGGAATGATGGCGTATGAAAATATCTTCTTTTCTGCATCTCAAAATTATAATAGAACAATGAATTTAGTTATAATTTTTACACAATCGAAGATTTGGAGAAATTTTCAAATGTATGTTAAATCAATAATGAGGGACTAATCTTTCAAAATTTGTTATATAAATGTGATTTTTCAAACAAACTAGAACTTTGTTAGCTTTTAAACACTTCCCACCAAAGTGCAAATTTGAGCCAAAATCCATAAAAATTATTTTTCTCTCTTAGTAAACGATCAAAACTTTCTGTTTTTGTATCATTTTGTACATATATAAGACAGCTTTATTTTATGTGAAAATAAGAAAAAGTTAAATGTAGGAAACATATGAAAATAGCTGATATATCCTAACAAAATTAAGAAAAACAGAGAAAATTCGGATTAGCCTATATCCAGTTCAGTTAAATTATTTATGTAAATTTGGAATATCATGCTATAGACCCGATACATTAATATGTTTTTGTTCAAAAAGAACAATCTTTAAACTTTTGAAATAGAAGTAGGTATCACATGATTAGCAACAATATATCTTTTATTCTTAATGTCAAGGAAAAAGATAATGACCTTGACCTGACCTTGCCTCTAATATAAAACGGTCAAATTTAATCTCACTGATACTCTCACTTACTGATATTGTCTACTTGATTCTGTGAAAATTTCATTTATTTTTAAATATTAGAAATATGAGAACAATCCTACCTTAATGCAAGTGAAAGTACTTCTGCATAGATAGAGACAATATTGGCAAAGTGTTATATTTCTATGATACTGAGATCATTTTTATGAACTTACTTTGTAAAATTAAATGTAGTCTGTTTAATCAAGACTATATATTTCTAAACCTTCGAAATTGTTCACGTTCTTAAGACTGTGGCGCTGTTTTCTGCAACATCATCATTTCTTCATGAAGGCGTACCTTAGTGACATTATTCTAAAAGGAAATTTTACATTAATTGTCAAAATATAAAAAAAAGTAAATGTCCTAACAAGTGCAAAATGATGTCTTGTATGAAAAAAGGCATGCACTTAATCATTAAACGTTGCGATATTTGGAGCACGAATCGAACATTAAAGTTTTGAAATGAGAGTCGGTCAACGGATTTAATATCACAGATTAAAGAGTAAAGTACACGTTGAAATATCAGATCAATTACGACGTAACAAAACGCCACTGCTGGAAACATTTGCCACCTTTCTTTTTTAATGCTCGGATCTGTAACAGATGGTAATAATGACCATAAAACAATTTAAGACCATAAAAGACTCTTAAGTGGATCAAAGGTTTTTTCACGTTTACACTAAAACGCGGTAAATGGCTTTCCTCCTACCAGATGACGATGCTCCATCAATAACTCGGGAAAGTCGAAGCTAATGACTATAGTTGTACTTATGTTTTTCTGGTAAAGTAAATTTCATTCAAAGAAAGTACAAAAAAGAACGTACGGATATTTGTCTGTTCGATTCATCAACTTCACGCAGGAGACGGGTTAATAATTAACATCGGAAAAATCTTCCTTGTATCAAAAGGAACAGAGATACCTTCGGCTTACAAATTCGAATATGATGAGGATGAAACTGTTTATTAATGACATACATATATCCCAGGGCATAATGGGATTCTGTCAAATGGTTGATATACCAAAGTGAATAAAATCAAAGTCTTCTGTATTCAGGTAATTAAAGAGAAGTCACGATTGGGCGGTCTGTCCTTCAAGCCTGGAGATGTCAAAAGATACAAAAGAAATGGAGCCAGAGGCATGCGGAACAATTAACGTAAGCGGCGACAATACGCTTCTTCGAAATATTTGTAAAACTGTAGATTTTATCTGACATCGTGTTTTATAACGACACTACGTCATCAATACTCTGAATATCAAAGTAAATTAATTTTATCGCTAAATATAAACCTCAGATTGAAAAAGTTAAAAACTTGCTCAAACAACAAAATTTGGAAAGTCGGACAACTCAATCATCTTTTTATCAAACGAAAAAAAAAGAACGTAAAACAAACATTGACTTTTCTTCTTTTATCTTACGTAATGTGTAATTAATTTTGATCATTCTGCATCAATTGCAATCACGTCAGCCTTAATTGGTTATTTTGGTTGCAATGTAAATGTTTACATTAGGCTGTTTTAAGGTTTAAATTTACTGCTTAAATTCTTTGTTACATGATAATTTGGAGTCATCTAGTTTAAACGGAACATTTCATGTCATTTATTCCTATTTTGGCGCTCTGAAAGTATCGTTTGCACGAACTAGAGTAGGTCATTACAAAAGAACGCCATTCCACATGCAAAATTGGAAATTCCTATCTCAAAATATTTTTTCTTTCAGAATTTTAGCACCTTTTTAAGAGATTGTTTAATAAAATTTCTCAAATAATAACGATCAGAAAAACAATGCTCATATACGCTAATGTCTAAAAATATTTTTAAAATATTCTTTGACAAGCATACTATGTTTCTGATATAGTTTAATTTAGGAATCCTGATAAGCCCCTTTCAATGCCTACGTAGATCAGGAATAAGAAAATGCAACTCACGATGAAAAATTATTGTTCTATACACAACCAATATAACTTAATATCGTATTCTAAGCCAGTTAGTTGTCAAAATCATAATTATATATTAGTTAGTTTTTATAATAACACAAAAGTAATCTTTCCAAAACTAACAGTAAATGGAATCGCCTACCCAATGCAATGATTGAATACAGAGTTTGCTCTAGAGCCTTGGAGTAAGGAGTTGATCTTTGTGTCACGGGTTTGATTCAACTGCAGAAAGTAGTGACCTGGGGCCCATTTTACAAAAGAACTTACGACTAATACCAAAAAGTTAGATGTTTGTAAAATTTTGCAAAATTAATCATTCTCTTTAAAATTGTTTTTGTAAAAATATCTTACCACATTCCTTTAAAAAGTTTAAAATAATTTTCGATATAAAGTTAATTAAAAAGTTATATGAAGAATTAAATTTGGTCTTAAGTCGTAAGTTCTTTTGTAAAACGGGCCCCTGTTCTTTTGATGAGACTACAAAATTAAAGTCCGTCGCAAAGGGTTCTGTCACAAAAAGATCCCTCACTTCTCAATGACCATGAGCGATGAAGTTAGGTATAAAACTTGCAACCCTCCATCGGTAAAGGGAGTGTGAAATTAATATTAATGAAGTTTTCTTGAAAGGGACTTTGAACAAGCGAACACTCGAACCAAATGTATTACTTGTAAGGTTTAGATTTTACCATGATTTTAATTCCATACCTACAGTATATAAGATATAACTGTACAATTGACAAAATCACTTGTAATGAGTCTAGAATTTACCGATTTACTTACATGTACGTAGGGGTACAGTCAGTTGAAATGTATAATAACTTAAACTTATAAAAGATCATCATATACAGATAAATGTCATCTTTAAAGATTCTGCTTGGTGTCTCTAAATTAAGGATACAAAAAGACAGTTTTATGAAAGCGAGGGCAGACATTTTCTTAAATTCATGCATATGCATAGTAAAAGTAGTAACTAATGAATAATAATGGGGAAAAATAATGTTTCTTGAGGGTCAAAAACAATTTGAGTTGATCTGTTCTTAGACAGTCAGTCGGGAGAAGGGAAACAAACAATTTCATCAACATGTAAAATATGTAACAATGAATATCGACAACAAACTATTTAAAAAAAACTGTTTACTTGTAAATCTTTTATATCTCAGTGAATAACAAATAAATAACACTTTATGCCTAGGTCACATTTAAGCCGATGGTCGGGCGACTAAATTTTTCTGGTCTTGGCGGCTGAAAGAACATGATCGGCCGACACAGTATCGGGCGACACGGAGCAGTCACATTATTTCCTAGGGACACCGATGACTTGGATAAGTAACACAAAAAATCTTTTTTTCTTTAGAAATCAGCAATATTTTTTTCATAGATTAATATTCAGATAGGTGACGTGAGTAATGTTTGCAAGGCAAAGTGGCAGAATCTTATAAATTTGTGACTCAATGTTGAGTGTGTGTAAAATTTGTATGGAATTGCATAAAAACGACAAATGGTGCATATCTATGCAGCAAATAATACTTAAGATTTCTTTATATCTTACGGATTAATTATTTATGTTATCTCCTTTCAAAAAATTTATATCAATCCATGCATCAAAATTTTGTTTGTGTTATGTATCATTAATAGGTTAATTATTCACAAGTCGGCCAATCGTCGCCCGATCATCGAGCTCTGAGCTACAGTTTGATTTTAACCGTCAGCCGAAATTTTCAACACCCTTATTGTCCAACGACGGACGACCGACTTAATAATAAACTGAAAGCCGATGGTCGGACGATGATCGAAGGTTGGTCGACGGATAACTGCACTTGAAGAAATCGGCCACCGACACATGAAAAATTATAACTTGGACCGATGGACACAAAATTGGTCGGCCGACAAAAAAATAGGTCAAAATCGGCCAAGACAACAGCCGATGATCTTACGACTGTCACCCGAAGAATCCCATTTTTGCTTCAAAACCCGTCGGCCGTTGGTCGTTTTTGGAAATGTGACTGGGGTTTTAGTGTCTGTTAGAATTTATTGCTTTTTATTTGTGTATTTAAGTGACAAATAAATGTTAACTAGATGCTGTCATGAGACAGTAATACCTGCACTATGGTGTTTGCCTCTAAATACACACTCCTTCATATTGGACTTTCCAAGGAAGAAGTCAAAATAATTCTATAATTATCACCGTACATGTATTCGTCAAATTGAACATAAAATTTTCAGGTGACCATATGATCTATGAGCCTCACATATGTATTTTGAATACTTAATTCATTACCAGTCTGAAATAACAGAATTTAATTAATGATTACAGTAACTTACTTAATTAGATTCAGATAAATATTTTGCCCATAATTTGGAACTTTTTAAATTTACTTTCTCAACGACATATTATTTTAGTACAAAGCGTTTTTGATGAATTTATCAAAATGTGCAAACTGATTTTAGTACTTGGTCGGGAAAAAAACCCATTGAAAATTTGTCAATGCCTATCTCTCTCTCCCCCCCCCCACACACACACACACACTCTCTCACTCTCACATTTTTTAAAAATAGACCTAGATGGCAAAGTTATGTTAAACATAGTTTATTATAGTTTGAAATTTGTTCTTGTACTAAACAGTTTTACGTTTGAACATCTTATTTTCTACATTCACATTGGGTTTGCGTCACCCATTATCATATTTATAAATATCATCTCTCGGCACACCTCGGCCGATTCATACTGGCAACGGAATCAGCAAAGGTTTGTCGAATGAGATTATTTAGCACATGTATGCTGACGATGCAGTGTGGTCAGTTAAAATCACTTGTGTTTTAATTGGATTATATGGATTATATTTCATGAATTCGTTGTCACGAACTATGACATTCGGTAAGTACAAGATTTAGTATAGATTGCATAAAAATAAATAAATGCAAATGGTTAGGTTGAAGTTCAAAAAGGGTCAAAGATCATCACATGCCACAGTCGACAAAATTCACATTGTCAAGTTATCTCCCGTTGCGGACATTCAGTATATACAGGCGCAGATCCAGAAATTTTTTTTTCAGAAAGGGGAGGGGGGTGTCACACCTCAGTCAAAAAAATCAGCCCAAGATTTCCTGAGAAGCAAATAAAAAATAATAATAAAAACAATGATGGTGGAGTCCCTGTTTTCTAAGGGGGAGGATGTCCAAAGTCATTTTTATTCTCTACAGTACATAGTCTTATTTAAATAACTGCTAATTCCGGGGGGGGGGTGTCTGATCTCCCTAGCCACTGACTCCCTGTGCCTGAAATGACAATTGATCTTATGACTCCATAATAGTAGAAAATTTTTTCATTTGACTATATATACATATTTTGTTTCCTATGTTTATGTATGTTTGTCTGTCCACAGAAACTTTAACCTTGCCCATAAGTTTTAAGTGGATTGGGCTATACACATGGCTTCAATATTTCATAGGTAAATTTCTTTTGGCAAAACCTTTTAATGGGTACCACCAATTTTGACCTCTTGATCTCTTGACCTTGGAGTTTGACCCACTTTTACAAGAAAAATACCTTAAACTTGGCCTAAGTTTTGAACAGGTGGTGCTAGGACTTTCATGCTCTAACATGTGTAATCATTGTGAACTTTCAACAGGTATAATTATTTTTGACCTAGACCTTAGAGTTGAACCCAATTTAACTTTAACCTTGGCAATAACTTTTGAACAGGTGAGGAAGTTCTAGGGATTTCTCTCTTTTTTCACATGTGTATTCCTTGTGACAAGACTTTCCCTTTGATACCAACAATTTTGACCCTTTGACCTTGACCTTGGAGTTTGACTTACATTTGAGAAACTTCAACCTTTGCCAAAAGCTGCCATAACAGTTGCTGTCACAACAAACAAACAAATTACTAAAAAAAAACAGTATACATGTACATATTTTATATTCAACAGATATACATCTGGTCATATCTCTAGTTCTCCCTTGAATGAGACATGGTGATATAAATTTTAAAAAATAATTATGATAAGAGTTGAAAAGGTTGTGCATATTAAAATATACTAAGCTCTGCGGATGAATTAGATATACCAGTTTAGCTTTATTTTGCTACCCAAAGCACCTTGATTAACTATTTATAAGCATACTGTTTTCTGAAATGTACTGATTTCTGTTGTCCATCTGTTTGTCTGCAAACTTTTCACATTAACTTCTTAAGAACCACTGGGCCAATTTCAACCAATTTACATTTAAATATGCAGGGGACTTTTTCCAACATAAATCTTCTTCTCAAGAACAGCAAAGACATTTATTGTCCCCCATTTTCGCTAAAGGTAGGGTACATTAAATCTCATTTGTTTGTCAATCTGCCCATCTGTCACAATAAATTTAACCTTGGTCATCATGGTCGTATATTTTGAATGAGAAGAGACAGGACTTTTATATTAAACATGTGTATTAGTATTAAATGGGACAATACCATTCTAAATACACTATGATTTTTATTACCCATGACCTTGAAGTTTGACCTAATTTCATAAACAAATTAATTGCTTTGAATTGATCATTTTGAAAGATAAATGAAAGGGCATTCATATTACCTGTGATAAGACCTTTCCAAATGTATCATGACTTTTTGACTCTGTGACCTTGACCTTGAAGTTTAACTTAGTTTTCATTAATGTTGTATTTCCTTTTCATTGAGAAGAGATTCGACTTTCACATTTCAAGTGAACATTACCCATAACAAGATGTTTCCCAACATGCTATGATTTTTTACCCCTTGACCTTGATGTTTTAACAAAATTTCAAAAGAGTGAACTCTCCCAAAAGAGGATAAGACCACTGTTTAAAACGAAAAAGGAGTTTAGGGAAGACTGGGCTTTTTCCATAAAAAACGTCATTTTTCGACCCTCATTTGACCCCCCGGGCAAAATCAAAATTCCGAAACCTAACTGCACATCTACATGACCCCACCAACCATCTCCCAAAAGATGATTAGGCTGCTGAATAAAATGTAAGAGGAGTTCAGGGAAGATGGGGCTTTTAGCATAAAAAACGTCATTTTTCGACCCCCATTTGACCCCCTGGGGCAAAATCAAAATTCAGAAACCTTACTACACATCTGCATGACCCCACCAACCATCTCCCAAAAGATGATTAGGCTGCTGAGTAAAATGTAAGAGGAGTTCAGGGAAGAAGGGTCTTTTTGCATTAAAAAAGTCATTTTTCGACACCCATTTGACCCCCCAGGGCAAAATCAAAATTCCGAAACCTTACTGCACATCTACATGACACCACCAACCATCTCCCAAAAGATGATTAGGCTCCTGAGTAAAATGTAAGAGGAGTTCAGGGAAGACGGGGCTTTTTGCATAAAAAACATCATTTTTCGACCCCCATTTGACCCCCCGGGGCAAAATCAAAATTCCAAAACCTTACTGCACATCTACATGACACCACCAACCATCTCCCAAAAGATGATTAGGCTACTGTGTAAAATGTAAGAGGAGTTCAGGGAAGACGGGGCTTTTTGCATAAAAAACGTCATTTTTCGACCCCCATTTGACCCCCCGGGGCAAAATCAAAATTCCAAAACCTTACTGCACATCTACATGACCCCACCAACCATCTCCCAAAAGATGATTAAGCTACTGTGTAAAATGTAGGAGGAGTTCAGGGAAGAAAAGTGTGACAGACGGACGGACGGACGGACGGACGGACGGACATGAGTAACAACAATATACCCGAACTTTCTTTAGAAAGTGCGGGTATAATTACAAGCTAATAACTTAAGTTTGTGACAAACAAATGCTTTTCAGACTTTCCATCGTCAGCGAGTCTTTACGTTTATAATTTTATATCAAAATCACGCATGTGTTATTTATATCTCCAGTTTATTTAAATAAGAAAATTTCATTAGAATACTGTACGATTATAATTAGACAGACATGTGATTGATTTATTGTATTATTGTTTAACGTCCCTCTCGAGAATTTTTGACTCATATGGAGACGCCACCACTTGCCGATGGAGAGCTCAAAGTTTGTCCTATACTCGGCACTCAGGGCCATTGAACAGGGAGGGATCTTTTTCGTACCTACTGCGACATGGGACCTCGATTTATACGGTCTCATCCGATAGGCCGGTCTCCACGTCCCATAGTGGGATTAGAACCCGCAACGGAAGGATAGACTCCTTACTTCGCGATTCTAGAGCAGACGCTCTTATCATTGCGCCACGCGGGCGACGACACACATATGACAAATAAGTTGGAATATCAGGGTTAATTTTCGATTACTTTTTTAAAAGTGTGCATTTTGCAATTTCTGTGGTTGGTAAATAAAATATAATCGATCGATTTTTTCGCTTCATTTTGACTGAAATATTTTATCCAACAACTTTAAGACTTTTATTTTGAAGCAGGTTTGACCACGATCTGCGATTTGCTCTACTTCCCTGATTAATACAAAGAACTCACAATCTTTTTAAGGACACTGTAGATCGACAAGGGTTTCTTACGAAAGCCCAGAAGGCTCATTCGAGATTCAAGGTTCGAAATACGAGATTCGAAATTCGAGTTTCGAGATTCAAGATCCAAATTAAACAATCAAAAGCGGATTCAAGATTTGATTACTCCCCTTTATTATGATTTTACTATCAAGAAATCGTTTACTATATATATAACAAATGTGTCATTTAATTAAATTACAATGCAAGAAAGAGTGTTATATATATTAGAAGGAAATTTAAAAAAATTACTGGATTTTTTATAAGCAAGATATACTTCAATTTATATTATGGCTTCTTAAATATTAAATAGAATATATTATATATATCAGGAATATATATGCTTTTGTATTGTCTACTTTGTGTATAAATAAAATTATAAATAAGTGTCATGTGTCTAAAGATTAACAATAACCCCACCCCTACCCACCCAACCTGCCCATTTTTCCACACACTGAAAGGCTTGAAATTTGAAAGGCAACTTAGTCATGTTAGTATTGAGAAACAAAAATTGCGTTCGTATTCGTGATAGAGGAAATACATATAAATTAGGTATTTAAATACTTATCTTCATCTAAGGCTTTGATTTCTTGAATTAATTTAAAATTATATCTACAATACAGCTTGTATTCACAGTATGTGAATTGAGTATTTCAATGAACTTCTGATTATTGAATTTTTTTGAAATTATGAGAAAAAAAACTTTTCTGGGGGAAAAATATCTCTCAAAAAATTTTATTTCATAAAATTATAGATGGTATTTGTGGGATTCGAACCCTAGCAATAAAAAATCCGACGTATCAATAGGGAACACACCCTAAATCCGCTTTTCTCATAATTTCAAAAAAATTCAATAATCAGAAGTTCATTGAAATACTCAATTCACATACTGTATATGATTTCTTAATATCGGACGCTATAGGCATTCTGCCCGCCTTGTTCACCAATCTTCTTTTATCTTTATTTCGTTTTAATACATAAAACATTTTTCTTGCATTATCATTTTAGCAAATGATCCATTTGTTATAAATATATTCAACGATTTCTTGATAGTAAAAACGTAACAAAGGGGAGTAATCAAATGTTGAACCCGCGTTTGATTGGTTAGTATGGATCTTGAATTTCGAATCTTGTATTTCGAATCTTGAAACTCGAATGAGCCCTCTGGGCTTTCGTAGTTTCTGGCTCCTCCACGGCAGACAAGCCAACTTTCTTTTTTTTCAGGAGACTGTGCTCTATTTATGATTTTTTTTCTTTACTGGATTTATGGTAAAATACTGTCCATCAGTGTCATTTATTACTGCAAAAAAGATTTTTGAAAATTAAACTCACTTTAATCAAAATATATATAAAAAAAAAAAGTTATGGCGTTTTCGGGGGAATGATTAAAGTTTACTGGGAAAAAATAATGCAAAAGCTATGTTTATTTCAAAACAATAAACATGTTCATCGGTTGGAATATTTTTCGGTTTTCGGTAATCACTTCTTTATTTGACTCCTAGTGCTACAATTAATATGTGTGCAAGAATTTACATTCAAAGACCTGTTGGTACGATGCATTGACATTTGGCAAAAATGAAAATTGTATATTAAGGATAAATAACACAAACTTTTTTTTCAGAAATCAGCAATATTTCTCATAGATTTACATTTAAATTGGTAACTTTAATAATGTTTACCAAGTATAGTTGCAGAATTTTGTAAGATTTTGTCATAAGGTTAAAATTGGTGCAAAATTTTCTATGGAATTACAGCTCAAGTCACTTTCTAAGATCACATAATTTTTCTCATAAATTAAGGTCACATTGTTATTATGCTAAATTGTGTAACAAGTCAACAAAATACATTTCAAAAGGGATATATTCGTTATTCTTTTAAGTTTATTTAGTTAACTTAAAACATTATTTACACATGATTATTGGTAAAATCTGGATATATTCTTGGCGTATTGATTGTGATAGTTCTCAAATGTTTTTTCGTGGTTTCTCGTCAAATGTAGCTGTATATGTACCCGTTATTTTAGCAGTTATTTACCTTGCATCGACTCAAAACAGTGCAAACCATGTAACTTTTGTACTTCTGTACAATAGCATGACTCTATCAAGCACATGATAATAATAATAGTATTTCTTATTTGTTCGACAGCTTTTCATGTTAAAGAGCTGGCATCCTTTAAGGGTTACTTTTTGAATCTAGAATCATCAAAGATAGATCCGACCGCAAACTTCTTAAGTTTCAGACCCTAAATGTAAAAGAATTATGTTTTCAATGGTAACAATATACTATTTTGATAGATGAAAAATATTTTTTATCATGTCTTTTGGCACGACTTCTCTATCCAACATTGTCAGTTTTCGGCGCTACATCTCGACAAAACCATAACGAGTGTGGAAAATATGCAAAGTAATTCGAAAAATACTTATCTTTAAGATGACAATTTGAAAATTTCAAATAAATAATATCAAAGAAAGCTTGATAATATTAATATGTAAATAACTATGGCGAATTCATACAGATGTAACATCATATCATTTATTAATGAAGTCCCTTTTAAAACATCGACTTTAAAACTTTAAGATTATGAATTCAAAGAATACGAGGGGTGATCAAAAAGTTCGCGAACTAATTGAATAAATTACATAAAAGAAACAATATTTGGTTTCAATGTTGATTATATTTTGAGTTAATCCTCTGCGATTTTAATGCACATCAACCACCGTTCTGCGCATGCGCGAATAACGTGATATTGGCGGTCACTTGACCCCCTCCGTAGCGTTCTGTCACAAAAGTTGAAAGATTTTTCTGAGTTTTATATTTCTTTCCATGTGAGTTGATTTTTATGACAAGAACAGTTCATTTGTAAGAAATGGTCAAATCTCGGCAACAGAATGGGTGGATAAGAATTTCCTTTCCAAAAATAAGCATGGCGACAATTAAAAAACAAATCTTCTGTCTCGGGAGAGACCTTTATTCAAGTTGGAGTTCGCTATCTTTATAATACACTAAAATCGTCAAACTTTCAACCCATCAATATAACCACTTTTACAGTACTAGAGCTTTATATGGAACATCTCTCGGTATGCGTTATCCGATATTCTCACACTATCGAGAGGCTAAAGTACGAGAAAATCAGTTTGCTTCACCTCCTACATATATTAAAGCGACATTGTTAATAGATTATATAGTATTAAAAGACACATAATTAACACAATACTCATGATATGTCCATATTCGAAAATATCATACATATTACGTCGATGTCACCGCCTTCGAATAAAAAGGGAAAAAAAATGTGTTTTTTTAAAAAATCTATTTTCAGAGGGTGCGATTTTTTTTTTTTGCATAAATACCAAAAAAATTACAACTTTGCTGAAATACTAAGAATCGTAAAAGATGACAGCTTTAAAAAGAACTTTAATAATTAATAAAAGGTTTTTTCATCCATATTTGAATATTATATTTGACGTTCAAGTCCATGTAAGACCGTAACTTGTATAAAACCATCTTAATACCGAATGTTTCCAGATAATTTAAAGGGGACGATTTCACTTAAATAGATCAAGTTTACGGGGAATATATCTCTAATCAGATAATTTATAAGACTTATAGAGCCCCCTAAATATTTTTTGTGTATTTAGGGTTGATAATACCACGATTAGTGAAGGTATCAAGGGAGCAGTTATCAATGTGTTATGCCACGGAAACAAGGATTTTATTCCTCTAAGATCCTTTACAAAAGAAGTTATACAATGGAATACGGAACTATGGGATTTTAATTCCATGAGACTGGTCGAGGAAAATGAGGGGATAGTAATTGAAATCGAAGATGAGAGGGAAAAAGAAATAACAAATCAGTATAAAGAGACGTGCGCACAGATTTGCGAGGCACATTCTTGTTATTTGGATAATGAACACAATAAGATGTTAAAGGATTTCATTTCTCCGACAGGAAATCAGAACCTGATTTTTTTAAATGCAAACGTATTCGAAATTTACCATTTAGAATTAGAAAAAATAATTAAAAAGATTAACAGAATACAATCTAATTTTTTTTTCAAATGTCAGTTGTCCGTGGTACTAATGAAATATTTCGTTACGACTTTCCTTTCAATATGACAGAATATTAGACCATACTAGATGGTAAAGGCATTTTATCATTACCTGTTCAAGAGATGCAGGCGTCTGGTTCTCAATATCCATTGATAATGAATTTACTATAGATTGGGGATCTTTGCCAGGGACATGTAAAGTGGCATCATCGGCAAACAAATCTATGTTTGAATTTTTGATATAAAGTGGAAGATCATTAATGTACAGTAAAAACAAAAGAGGTCCTAGTATAGACAATGACGAAAAGCACACGTTGAATGAGACCACTCTACTTGGAATTGCACCTGATCCCACATCTGAAGGTTTAAAAGGTCTGTTTTTAGCTCTACGGGTCAGAGACCCGAAGAGCTTATGGGATAGTAATGAGTCCGTCGTCCGTCCGTCTACCCGATTGATCTGATTTCAATAAAACTTACAAGTAAAGTACACTAAGATATATCATTCTCTTTATCAGTTTTTGATTTCCATGAATGGTGTTGCCGTAGTTACTGAAAATAAAGATTCCTGTAATATACTTCAAAATGCTTCTCCTCCAGTTTTGGTCTGATTTTAATATACCTGGGCACACAAGTAGACTACACTTAGTTGAATAATTCTGTTTATCGGTTTTTGATTTCGATGGGTGGTGTTGTCGTGGTTATTAAAAAGAGAAATTTCTAAATAATACTTTCAAAATACTACTTCTTCTACAATTCTGGTCTTATTGCAATATAACTTGGTATACAAGTAGATTTTACTTAGATACATATTTCTGTACATCAGTTATTGATTTCGATAATTGGTGTTGCCATGGTTTCTTAAAATAGAAATTTATGTGAAATGCTTTCAAAATGCTACTTCTCCCAGTTTAATTCTGATTTCAATATAATTTGGACTACAAATAGTCTAAACTGAGAAACAATTCTGCCTATCGGTTTTTGATTTCGATGAATGGTGTTGCCATGGCTTCTAAAAATAGGAATTTGTGTGAAATACTTAATGCTACTTCAAATACAATTTTAGTCTTATTATAATGTATGCTAATGTGGCATACAAGTAGACTACACTCATATACATTATTTCAATTTTTTTTTCATTTTGATGAATGATATTGCCATGGTAACCAAAATGGAAAAATCTGTAAAATTTTATTAAAAGCTACTCTTACTGTTGTTATTTTATTGCAATTTTGCCACAGATTTAATCAAGAATCATTATTCTATGTATTGCTGTTAAAAGGTTTAAAATCCCAATCGCTACTTTTCTATTCCTTTGTTAAAGGTACAAACAAGTAGAGCTACAGTCTCGACAGAGACTTCTGGTAGGATTGCTTCAATTCATATTGTTCAAATGGACATTTAACTAACTTCACGATGACCTAGGTTATCTTGAATGTCTTTTTTTTTATAGAAAAAATATTCAATACAGATTTCAGTGTCTTATGCAGAAAATTGAGAAACATTTATACATATGTATTTTGTAGTGTTCATTAAAAAGATAACTCTTAAACTCAAAGGTTAGATATTTGATGCTAAAAAGGACCAACAACTTATTCAGAAACTGGTATTTCCATATGGTATTCAGTGACGCATGTACATAAGAACTTGTGAAATCTTAAATGGATCAAATGTTTTTAAAATACGGTTAATAGTATGTCATGTAAACATGTGTACTTTATTAAAATGGTTAAATGCTGCATGATATACGTAAATGTCTGCTCATCGAAATAGAAAATTATTGACATTATAAACATTCTTATCTCCAACCTACTGGTACTTGTACTATACCAGGGATACTTGTAAATTGTAGTCCTTAATAAAGTCAATCTAATTAAAATAAGATGTTAGATCCGCTCGCATACTCGATACACCAACTGTTAGTGTAGCAAGTATTCGAGCGGATCTAACATCTAATTTTGATTAGATTGTAATTAACTTTAATGTCATCAAAAAATCACAGATCTTTGGATGTGGTTCATTTTCCTTGTAAATCATACACAATGCACCCAAGTTTAATGTATAATTTTTATTTTTTCTGCACAGGCTTATGGTGAATGAAATAACTTTTTCTAGACTACATATATTAACTAGTAATCTGTAAAACTCTTCGTAGTAAAGTAGCACATTGAAAAATGTAATTTTTCCCTTAATATCGACAAGCAATACATTTTATATTTAGTTCATTTGGCTCAGTGTGACATAATTCAAGAGGAAAAGGTTAAAAGGTGAATTTCAATTGTTCTTGCAGTTCTATTAGTTTAATACCACTATTTAAATTTATGGAAAACCAGTATGCCAAAGAAAAGTTAATTCTACATAATACATATAAACGTCAAGTTTTATTGCATTAAATATACTTCAAATTACCTATTTATTGCAAAAAATGTGTAGATCACCATATTGTTTAAGATGCGAAACATAAATAAATAGACGTCTACGTTTACATAAAAAATCGCACATTTTTGTATACAGTAATATGAAAAATATGTAAAAACTGGTTTAAATGCATAATTTTGATGCTGCATTCTTCCTACTACGACACTTTTGAATTGTGAATATCAGGGAATATATATTTTACATTAGAAGTACAATAAAGCAAATGTCTGAATGAAGAGTCCTTAGAAGGAGTTATTGCTTTTGTCAACTTTTTCGAAGATCGAAAAATTGATTAAATAAAGAAAATGTGCATTTTAAAAATTGTTTCCCATAACAATATTTATCATTACACCAATAATATTGTAAAGCATTCTTCCAAAAGATATTATTCTAATAGGTATGAATTTAAACTAATTACATTTTTTGTTAAAACCTATGATATCAAAGGAGGGTGGAATTACCTTAAGGGTTATTAACACAAACAAAAATTTGATGCATGGATTGATATATATTTTTTGACTGATTTTGATTTGAAATGACATAAATAATAAATCCCTGAAATACAAAGAAATCGTAGGTTTTTCTTTGTGCTTAGATATGAGACTTTGTTTTGCTTTCTATATATACAGCTCAACACACACTTTCTAAGCTCACATGGTTTTTCGCACAAATGAAGGTCACATCCTTTTGGCAATAAAATGAACATTATTGACCTTTGATTCGAGACATAGCCCTGATATATATGTAATATTTTATGTTAAAGGTACATACGAGGGGTGATAAAAAAGTTCGCGAACTATCTCTATATCTACAAAACTGCAATTCAGATTAGAATGAAATTCAGTACACACATAGCCTTTATGTCATTTCAAATCAAAATCAGTCAAAAAATATATATCAATCCATGCATCAAATTTTTGTTTGTGTTAATAACCCTTAAGGTAATTCCACCCTCCTTTGATATCATAGGTTTTAACAAAAAATGTAATTAGTTTAAATTCATACCTATTAGAACAATATCTTTTGGAAGAATGCTTTACAATAGGTGTAATGATAAATATTGTTAAGGGAAACAATTTTCAAAATGCACATTTTCTTTATTTAATCAATTTTTCGATCTTCGAAAAAGTTGACAAGGGCAATAACTCCTTCTACACTGTAAAAAATGATGTTTAACTTGTGTTTATTTTTTAAACAGTCGTGTTTAACAATTAAACATAGTACGTTTAAATACAAAACACTAGCGTTTTCTATATAAACACTGATGTTTAAACTGGTGTTCAATAAGTAGGGTGTTTAATCATCCGTCTTAAACACGTAATATTCATATGCATCAAATCAAAAAATAGATTAGGTGTTGCTTCTTAGTATTTGCTGTATGAATTTGTCATTTTTACAATGTCTTAATTTACGAAGTAATTCCGCACATAATATTAGATTTTTATCGACACAGAAAAAAAATACAAATAGCAAGGCAATATGTTGACTTTAGATCATACCAAACGCATTCACAATTAACATTAATTGGTAGTAATTTTGTGCCAAAATTTCAAAATTTTTAGAAACTGTTAAAGAGGAAATAGAAACAAATATTATGATATTTTCTATAATTGTATCGATATTTTAATCACCGGTGTTTAACACGAGTGTTCATTTCTTAACCATATTTGTTTATAAATTAAACACATGGTATTTATATAGAAATTGCAAATTAAACACCAGTGTTTAATATGTTATGATAGAAAATGACGCAGTTGATTATGTCATAACATGCCATTTGAACGCAGAAGATGCAGAATCACGCACATACTGACAAGAAACACCATATCTAGCAAGGAAATAGGAGGTAAATTTATACATTTCTTTACGTAAAATCTTTTTAAAAAGAATGTTGAATACATTAGAGATCTAAAATGCTTTTGATTTATGAAATGCAGGATTGTTTCCTATAGTTTGTAATCGTCTGAGTGCAATCCGGCCATGCGCAGAGGTAAAAAATAAATGCTTATGTAGTCTTGATATCTAATTTTAAAATTTGCAGGGACATTTATCTGTTATGGTTTTTATGTATTTGCCTTTGACCATAACTTTTACATAAAACTATTACGCTACAGATCTGCAACTAGCGCATCTACCAACAATAATTTCATCCCCAGCCCGTGCACATACATGTACATCTATTCTTTAAGGAAACTTTACTTTTTTTGAGGGAGTGTGATACATGATAGAAAATGCCTTGGGACAAGGTAACCCCCCCCCCATTTTCTTAATTTTTGCTTATGGGTTGCTCCTACAGGTACATGAACATTTATTTTTTTTTTAGTGAACAGACTGTACGCTTATACATGTATGATTTACAGGTATTTGAATTGATTGCAGATTTTTATTCCAAACTTGTTTCTCAGTATGTATAATATATTAATTAAAATTGGCGTGAACAATAACAATCTTTTTTTGATCTTTATGTATTCTTTTACAGATAATTATCTGAATTTGCATAGTGAATATTGTTTCATTCATCTTTCAGGATATGAAGGAATTAGAACTACTTGGGGTGAATACAGTTTTAGAGAATGGAAAACTAGAGATCATCATCCGTTGTAGAAGAACCTGAATTTTACCCACAACCAGAGGAGCTAGACTGTTTAACTCGGTTAGAATATGATATGGATATTGAGTGAGTGATACCCCAGCATCTTGTTTAGTAGCAAGAATTGGTCCTTTACAATTCAAAACTGGAAAAATTTCTTTATTTGGTTAAAACTCTGAATATTTGTTAAAGTATAAACTTGTAACATTTACAACTAGATTTATTAGTGTAATACAAGTACATATCATACATGCTGTACCCAGACAACAATATTATTTTCAGTTTTTTGTATCATATTTATTCATCATTTTGCTTGTTTTATTTATTAAATTATTAAAAAAGATGTAAAAGATGATCTAGCCTTAAAAAAAATTTTTTTAAATTTAACTGATGAAAAACATTCCATTTTATTAAGCGATAATGTATTTTTTTTCATATTTCAAAGAAACCCCCCCCCCCCCCCCCCC